>CM052208.1:4192704-4241697 GCA_028454225.1 Lasioglossum leucozonium
GGTACTAGATTTGAAAAAAAGTACTAGATTTTGAATTCCTTACGTTTTATTCTAATTAGGAGCATTGTATACTACAGGGTGTCCCAAAACTCATGTTAATGCCGAAAATGGGAGGTTCCTTGGGTCATTTGAAGCGACATTTTCCTTTACAAAAATGGCGACTGCGGTTTTGTTTAGGAGATATTAACGAAAAACACGGACCAATCAGAGCGCGAGTTGGACCGGCGCGCCGGGAGGCGAGCGTTGTCTTTACGCTGCGCCGCGATGTCGCAACAAACAAGAGTTTCTCGATTATGTGCCCGATATGTATACCGCATATATGCCTATGTACCTTAATATTTTAGATAAACTCAATATAAAACTGCTAAATTCTATTTTATTCTATTATCAGGAAAAAAGAGTTCGTGAAGTAGAGGGGGCAAAGGAGGAAGGAAGAGGAAACAAGTCCCGAGGACGATTAAACGATATTTTATTAAAACTTTTGATAGGCTGTTCAACAGAAAACTGAGAGCACTCCGTACGCCGTTGCCTACGAAGACTCGGTCGATCGATTTTTTACAAACGCGAAATTCTTTTATTTAAAATGAAGTTTGTCATTCACGGGAGTCAATTGTCACTCACGGATACACATACACTTTATCCTACATTTAAAAGAAATTTCTTTATCTACCTCCTCTGTTTTTTTTCATTTTCTCTTCTTAGTTTTTGTAAACATCTACTTTAAGATAAAATTAGTACTTTAAGAGAAATTAGTACTATTTAATTGTAACGGACCGATTTCGCAATGCTCTGTTGCTCAAGAGAATACCAGGGTTCGTTATAGGTGAAGTGAAATAATGAGACGCGAAATCGGGTTGAACTGGAGTTTATTCTCAAATTTATTCTGTTGTTTTAGTCTAATTATAATATTAAATAATACTTCTGTTTGCGAGACTTCGCGCGACGGCCTAGTTCGTACGACGGCTCGGTTTCCGCGGAACAAGACATGAGTAAACCCCATGGATATAGGAATAAATATATATATTCAGAGGCGAAAATTCTCGTATGTGTTCATATCATGGATATATATGAACATACAACTTTCAGAGCGGAATACATCCTGCGAGAGATTCCGCATGTGAGTTATTATTATTCGGAAGCACCACGAAAGTACTAGATCTGTTGGTGAACGTACTAGAACACTAAAAATTTATAAAAGGTACTAGATCTAGTACGAACGTACTAGCGGTGGAGAGCCTGTCTGGGAGGCAAATTCTTGCGATACAGCAGGTAGCGTTCCTGCCGAAGGATTTATCGAATCGAGCGACGACCTTCTCGGCTGACAGTAAGAGAGCCCGAAGAGCCCGGGAGTGTAGGGTATCGTGCGTGCGCGATCGCGTACTCGACTCCTCGACAGGGAAATATTCTGACGGGGCCAGGAACAAGGGAACCCGCGACATTAACGAGCAGAATCGATCGGGCTTTACGGTGTTTACCTCTGGCCCGAGCCCGATGATGAGCGGCCCCGTGTACCGCGGGATTTGCATAGGTCGAACACGAGCCTGAACCTCGACGCTCTTGGGCTGTTAGGCTCTTAGGCGTAGCTCTCTGCGCGCCATCAACATCAACCGGCGCGGCGGCGGTAGCGTGTCCCCTCTTGAAATTGATGCTTGTCGCGAAATTGCATCGTCCCGAGCGTAATGCTCGGTAAAACGCGTAATCAACCCCCCTCCCCTCCCCCTACAATATCTACTGATAAACGGCCGGGGAACTAACGACGCGATGGCACGTCACTTTCTTTCGGCCCACCGGGAAACCCGAGGCTCTTATCCGCGAGTATGATTGAGGCATCGAATCTCTCAGCGTTCCACGAATCCTCCAGTTAACGCGCATCAACGTATTCCACAGCATTCTCTCCGTAACTGTCGCAAACATCTCTACCGTAACTATTCACATTTCATCCCCACTGGGTGAATCCTCCTCGGAACCAGTCAAGCGGTAAGCACGCTTGACGACCGGACTAGAGAAAGAGATTAGACTAGAAAAAACTTCAACAATTTTCTTTGTTATGAACAATTTTGTAGCAAGACTCTCTACAATTGTACACCGATCCAGAGGTGTAGATTCACCCCTAGGCCCATTACTTTTTACACACCGTGTACAATACTTTCGCAATAATTAGTCAGTTCGATAAAAGATACACGCAAACATTAGGTCAGCGCAAAAGTCCGTGACCGATCATTGACCTAACGCTATAAAAATTACAATCGACTGGTAAGATAACGCAACGAAAATTTGACCGTTGCGCGTGTCTTAAAAAAAAAAAAAGAAGAGAAGATAGGCACCGCGTTCTTCGATCAGGGCAAATTGATATTATGAAAATCAGCGTAAGTACGTCAGGGGCAGAAAAAAGACTGGATGGAAATTGCGATCGATAAGAACTGTCCGTCGGTCGCCAATTTGACCCGGAGGACCCGCGGTTCGTACGTAATCAGTAATCGTCGCTTAAGAATCATTAAACGGGCACCACCGCGTAATTACAGCGTCGGGACAGATTGCACGTTACGGGGGAACCGTGTGGTTATCGATTGCGATCGGCCAAATTGATTCGGGGAGCCCGATCGAACGAGCCCTGATCGTATTTCGCGTACAGAGAGGGAGAGAGAGAAAGAGAGGGAGAGAAGAGATTGGCGAACCGATCGAAATCGGGACGAAGACATCTGTAAAACGGATCGGCGAAATTTATGCGCGACGCAATGATATATAATTCCCATCGGATAAATTAGGGGACACGACGAATTACATCGTTGCATCGTCTGCGACCGCGGCCCGATGAAATACGGGCCGAGTTGCGAAATCTGTGCGAAACCAACCGAAACCAGTGCCACCGCGTGAAATCGGCGAGAAACGAGAATTGAGTCACATGTTATGTACAGTTGCTTCAAAAAGTACCTGTCTCGCTGGATTTTTTAATAACCTGGTCAGGCGACCGATTCTTTTTTTCATTTTATATGTATACGCAAAACCTCGGTGCATTATTTCTGCTTGCAGTGTGTAAAGTACATCATACAAGTCTCTGTATAATTAGTGAACTGCGGATTTTATATAGTTATGACAAAAAATGAGAAGAAACGCAGAACAGTAAAAACGTAAAATGAGTTTAAAGATTGTATTATTTTCAACTGACTAAAATTATTAATGAAGAGAATTTTTATTTCGCACAAAAGTCCGCGTGACAGTAACTAATTGTGCAATAAATCGTGAAAATTTTAACAGAAATCGAACGTTTAGGGTCTCGTCTGCTGCGAGCACGTACAATGGCTCGCAATAGGATCGATCGAGCAGAGATCTCTATTATTACCGCGATCAAAGGATGGCCCATATTCGTCCGTGGCGCCTGCAAGAATAATTACGAGCGTCGTCCGCTACTTTTAGATCGCCTCGAAGCGAAAGAAGGGAGCCATCCCGTTCGTAGATCACGATTATGATCCAGGCTCTCTGTGAACTCTGTCGTGGAGCATCGTCGCCTAGGGGACCCGTGATTAATTCGAACGCAAATATTTTTCTCCGGCCCGATAAGATCCATGCGCACCGTTCACTTCCAGCTGAAAGTTCCAGCTGAGCATTCGATGACTCCGTGCTATGGAATTCGAAAAATCCCGCGGCTAGTTTCCCCCGAATCGTACGAAAATAGTCCACGTACACGTGGCTCGGGCTTTCGTATAGCGGAAGTGCGACCTCTGAAATCATTTTCTAAAAAATTGGTAATAATTAGACGTAAGACGCGCAGATGCAATTTAAAGCAGACGAATTGAAAAACACTGTTATTTTCATCCTATTAAACGTATTAATAAGATCGTATTTCAGGCTGTTGCAATTCACGTAGAAAATTTTTATTTTGCGGGAAGATCTAGTTGCGAAATGTTAGAAACGCATTTAGTTGAGAAATATTATGAATATTAATTAGTATTATTCTAATATTAACTCGCTCCTTTATCTGTTTCCATGACCAGAACATATCTGAAATATTATTTACAATGTATACACATTGTACTGTGGATTTTCGATTCCCAAGAATTTTTTAGTTGTGCATCGTGGAATAACATTGTCGCTAAATAGAAGTGCGTCAACGTAGTTACGGACGCAAGCATAAGTGGGACAGTGATCGCGTGAAACGTGTTCTTGTCGAGCAAGGCCGCGCAAAGGATGCCGGTTGCGATCCACTGTAAACGATTTGCTCGTAGAATGGCCGCGGTAAACAGAAAATAACAGAGCGCCGAGACTAGTCGGCTAGCCGGCGTTAACTCATCGAGTTTAGGAGTTTGTTATTTCGGTTTTGCCGTTAACTCCTGCTAGCCGACGACAAGAGACGTTCGCCAGACCACCCTGGAACCACCCTGCACCGGCCGTTCGAACTTCCTTTACCTCCGCCGGTGAAACATAAGCAAAACATGCGATATTGCCACGCGTGACGTAACATTTTCACGTTTACCGCACGATCTCGGCAAATCTGTCGGCCTGATAAATAAATCCGAATTTAGTGTCGATTTTAGAAGGCCTGTCCGCTCTCTGCTTATCATTGGCTTCGTGATCTATTGATCTATGGGTTTATTCGGTGCTTCACGCGTAGCCCCTTACATTTAACGATCGAAACTTTTTCATTTCGAACAGGAATTTAAATCATGATTACAGCTTTTTGCGAATTGTTTTGCACAAACTGAGGTCGAACATTAAGCTCCGTTTTATTTCTTTTATGGCGGATTTTATACGAAAAACAACGCATTTCAAATTCCAATAAAGCCGTTCAGTTTGTCGTATTTATAAATCCATAATCAATTTACGAACGTCCAGTCGGTGTGCATGGAAATTCCAATTTTTAAATAACGGAGATTGTATTCGACGTTTTTATATTCTGTAAAATGCTTGATCCAATAATAATAATAATAATTTTGTTTTATCGAAAAATTGAAACGAAAAGTTGACGTAAAAGCAAGAAAGAACCAACCTGATTACAATTCATTCGTACGCGTGCAAGAAAAATAATTAGCCAAGCATCGAGGCCACAGTGATTTAATAAATTTCTCGCAATCGATGCAGACAATTTTGCATAAAGATCCTTTTAACACTAAACCTACCACGACCGGTTCTAGATTTTTTATATTACAATTATTGAAATCACAAGAAATTATGTAATAAATGTCGTTGTTGGAGCACGTATTATAATAACAACCGATGGAAGTCTAAATAAATTAAATCTTGTCATTTTTATAAGGCAACGTGTGCTCGTTACTTTTACAGCTCGGTGCATTTAGCGTTAACTAAATTAATTTTACGAATTCGCACAGATCCTTTTGTGCACAAGACCACTTGTACTTGAAGAAAACGCAAAGAAGAGATCGCGTCGCTCGCAGGATAAATCGCACGACACCCCGATCAAAAAGGGCTTAACGCAGGTGGCGGGCGGTGCATTAATGCATCTCGGTGCAGCACATTGCATCGGGCCGCGATCAGCATCGGATTCGCGAAGAATCGCGAGGAATTCGTGTCGCCCGGTCTGGCCAGGACGATCAAAAGGTCTTTACGTACCACGGTGAACGGAACAAGCCGTGGCTTCTTTTCATCCTCTCCCCGGGTTCCTCCTCGCGAGCATTTACAATGGACCACACACGCATCGGTCACCTCTCGCAGCCGAGTGCGCTTCTTACGGGGTCAGGGGCTTCTGTCATCTATCTTAGAGGGGTTCATATTCACTCGGTGACACTAATGCCTGATCTCCGGTCACAGCGAGAGCTTTATCTGCGCGTTCAGGAACGCGGACGGGTCTCGAGGAACCCTTACCTCTTTTTTTTCAACTGCGAAGGAAGTGCGTTCGATGACAGGCAAACTATGTGGCACGATTTTCTCGATGGGATGAATGATTATTCTATTTTTAGGTTATCTGCGTCTATCTGGGTTGTAAATCGTGTGCTGACGAGTCGGAGACTGATGGAACTTAAGTGTAGACTTAGAGATGGGAAAAACTGCTACTTTCGAATCATTCGTGATTCGATCACGTTCGTCCGAAATCACGGTGATTTTTCGTGATCGCTTCTGATTGGTGGAGAGCATAGGAACATGACTATTCTTGAAATCAAATAGAATTAAATTTTTATATGGTTTCTGTGTCTTGTAATTGACAAAAAAAATATTTATTTGCATAAAGATCCACAGTCTAGTCATGAAGCATGTCCCAATACTTTCTAAAAATTGAAGACCTTGGTGTAGAACTAATTGTTTGGAATAATAATGTAAAACATTTCCAAAACCTGAACTTGCCTAGTTCTTACAATTTCTTGCAATTTCTATTTCAATGAAATCTCAAAGCCACACTATAGCGTAGAAATATGCAGGCATATGGGAGTTGAGGAAATTGAAACAAAATGTAAGATTGTTAATAAGAAGAATTGTATTCACAGTGGTTTGCTATTCGAACACCTGAATATAGTTTATTTTGAAATAGAGAAACCTATTGAATAGTGATCACTGTGTGATGTTGATGTTACAGTGGCCAACATGGTTCTTCCAACCAGAACTTCCTCTCAGCACACCACTGGCAACCACTCACGTGCCCAACTCCAGCAGTATACCTACACCGTCGCATCTATCCTCCAGAACACATTCTGATTTGCCTAAGGCACCGGACTTAGTCGATGGCACCAAGATACATGGACAAACTCCAACGATATGCACGGTAAGTTTGTCTACGAACCATACTTTCTTTCAGGAATTCTCCAAAATCTAGAAACTACATTGTAGATTCATTATCAGATCTGAATGTACAACAGCACCGCAAAGTTGAACTCCTTGGACATTTAGCATTCAACACATTCAGAACAGGATCTTGAAACAATTTAAAACAATTCAACGGGCTTACGTATGAACATGGGAGGAACTTAAGCAAATTCAGAACTGAATATTTTCTTTGAACTTCTCTCAATTAATTCTGGAGATGCAGGACTAAAGGAAGCTAAACAAATTCAGAATAGAATATTTCCTTTGAACTCTTCTTAATTGAAAAATGCAGAAGGTCCAGGAAATGGCAGAAGCTAAACAAATTAAGAACAGCATATTATCTCTGAACTTCTCTCAATTGAAAAAATTCATAGCGAAATACCATTTTCAAACTTTTCTCAATTAAAAAATTCCCAGAAATGAAGGAAACTGAACCAGTTCAGAGCTGGATATTATCATCATACTTCTCTCGTCAATTAAAAAATTCCAAAGGCCCAGGTATAGGATATTTCTTAACTTCTAAATTCATTAAAAATTCTAAATAGTAAAAGCATTGAAAACAAATTTTTTTCATTCACCGTTTCGACCCGTTAAAATTATACGGACAAGAGATAAGTGTGCACGTAGCTGCAGCGTCCGGCGACCGACGCAAACAATTTCGGTTCTGCATAAAGTACCGCGCACTATAATTATAACACTCGGAGGCGCCCGGAAGAATCCAATCTCTTGAATTTCTCCGTTGTCACCTGGCGATGGCGGCCACCTTGACGAAATTACATGTCGCCGAGGGAAATTGCCAGTTGATTGCCAGCCGGCCTGCGACGATCATGCGTGTCCGCAGCGCGTATAGCCCGCGTCTTTAGAGTCCCATCAGGCCGTTTCTCGCGGCGTCTTTCACGTACGCCGAGGATAAACTACGCCCGTGTTTGCGGTTTGATTTTCTTAGATACCCTCCAGATTGATCCCCGGGAGATTTTACGGATAACTGTGCGTACAACTAGCAGACGTAACGAGATTGGGCCCTAACTGAACACCGAAACTATCTGAACGCGAAAACGCTTCCTTGATGGAACGTCGGTTGCTAATTTCCTGGTCTGAATTCGTTTAGTATTTACCGTTCCCGGGAATTTTTCAATGGGAGGTGGAAACACGAAATACGAAATCTAGTTGAAATTATAAATATAGGGGTTGGATTCTTAAATAAAAATTTAGAGATTAAATGTAGATATCTGTTTGTAGGTTTATTCAATTATAAGCAGACTGCGGATTTTGTCTAAAATATCTTGCCACTATTTTTTTCAGCTTACTGAACCTATTAAAAATTCTGCAGTTTATTTATAATCGCCAGCCAGCTGACACTATAACCGGAACACACGATGGTCTTCCTCGAAGAAAGCTGCGACGAACATGATCGTCGCAGACGATGAATTATCCATCGGCGACGAGTCACACGAGCGACGCTGTTCACCGAGAAATTATGATGTTGGCTGGTGTAAAAAGGGCGAGGGACTGAAACGTTACATTGAGCTCGATCTTGCGGTGGATAATTGGTACATGCGACCGGAGTTGCGTTCCGCGTTATAATAAATATTGATGGTAAATTTGAACTTTGTTTAAAGTCACGTTTTATGGCGCATGCAATTTTATAGCAAAAAGGAACGGTTAGGTAGAGACTTGTCCAACATCGCTATTCTGGGCTGTAATAATCTCTGCAATGTTGCGTTTACTCAGTTTTATACCGTAATTTACGTAGTTGCAAATTTTTAGTCGGCAGACTAAATATTGTCTTTATAAACTGAACGCTGAAAATCTGATTCTCAAAAAATTACGTTTAAACTACGATAATTTCTTAAAAAATGATCGCACGACAATTTTTGACTCATTCTAAAGCTTGAAGATTCCACTTTTGCACGTCGTTATACATTTTGCCCTAAGATTTTTTTTCACGGTGCAGCGAACGCGAAATCGAAGTCGCGATTTTTCTAAAAAATGCTACACATTCAAAAATTTTTCTGGTAACTGAAACCACCGCACCTTTAAAGACTGAAGCTTCTTCTCCGATATTTTTTTAGTCATTTTATCGAGTTTTGAACAAGAAGCGTGCCGTCCACATTACAGTAGTAGAAGTTGTTCCTGTTATTTCTTCCATAAAACAGTGGAAAAATATCGTACAACAATTGTTGACCAGTCATGATAAAGCTGAACTCTAATTCTAAATTTCTTCCGGTTTTTGCAAGCGTTTGAAGTGGCAGCATTTTTTAAGGAAAAATGATTTCTCGGTCCCCCGTTAGCCACACGGTGTAAAAATGTTTTAGAGTAGAAGTTATGACTGCACGCGTTTCGGTAACGCGGGCAATTAATTTCGTGAAAAAAAGAACCGAGGTCCGTTCGCAAAGGCCGAGCCAGCGAACGCGTTTCGTGGGATCGTTTCGGACGGGAGCGTGCGTCTAATGGGCACGCATGATCTTTCACTCGGCGTTCAATCGACGTTTCTCCCTCGCGTCTAATTTGCGCGTTGATTTACGAGCGATCGGCTCCCTGTGCATTCGGAACTGTACCAATTTCGCGATCGAGGCGTGCTGTCTTCGTCGGAGCACGTTCGCGCCGCGTGTTGCCTTTGTTCCGCGAATTTTTTTCACGGCGACGAGGTTACCTCGTCTTTGTTTCCAATCGTATTTGCCGTATAGCATACCCGTGTTATCGTTCTGCCGGGCGAATCGGCAGAAAAGTCGCCGGAGCTCGGCGATTCGAAATGGTAGGTACACATACGCTCTGTTCTGATTTATCGGCGAGCGTTGCACATTCGTTTCGTGATTTTTCCCTCGTCGCCAGGTGCGGATATTAACGTTATAGCTTGTCATTGATAACGGCGTCGAACATGTGCACCGTTCGGAGTAGTTCCGTGGCTTGTATCTGCTCGGATTAGAGGGAATATTATGGTTGTACGGATACTTCATTCTTGCTTCAACGGGCAGCGTTGACGGTGTCCCTATAGTGATCGATAGCCTCGCGAACCGTTGCCTTATTATGGTCTTTCGGATATGTGTTTAGCGATCCTTTGTTTGAACAGTGAAACTGCGCTATGCTTTATTTCCTTAACAAATTTTTTTAACGGACCGAACCCACGATGATTTTCAAGATAAAAGTCTCCTCTCCACGATGAACCCTTGAACTTTACCGTGCGATTTTTCATTGCCGTTTTATCGAGCGTGGAATGAAATTTATGAGGTTAAAAAATTCAATAAAAATTCAGCGCTCCTTTAATATTGCACATCAGTCGGAGTACAATATTGAACCGTGGAACAACACCTCCGGATAAAATTCTAATCACAAAGGGCACAACAACGTTGCGATCGAAGACGGTCTTTCGATCTCGATCCCGACACAGTGCATACGTTCCTCGAGTTACGTGGTTCACGTGGGTAGCCCAACATAAATTATTCTTCGACTGTCCGTGGCCGCGCATTTAATTGTGACAACGAGATTGATCGATGCCGCGACTGCTCGGCCGGTACGCGCCATTAATATCGCGGGACACGATTTACGCGGCGGGATAATGCATAATCGAGAAACAAAAGTGCATTGAATGCAGCCATGGGACCCGGGGACCAGGGGACCCGGGGACGGTGCGCGGCGTTATTAAGTATTATATTTAAATCATTTGTTGCATCGGGCTCGGTGCATCGGTGCTAACGAGGGGCCACGACAGCGTCTTAACGAGCCCGTGCACGCCCACGCGGTTTTATCGTTTCAGGGTAAGCATCGTTTTCGATCTTGACGAATGACTGCGCCTCTCACCCTCTCTCTGTCTCTTTCACCCACCACTAAAACTACCTCCGCCACTTCCACGAACCGTCGGTAATGCCGTTGTGACAAAACTGTAAATTGAATATCGACCTGTGCTTGCTCGCTTGCCGACTGGCTTTCTGTGTCATGTCGCCGGCCATTAAACCACCCCTGCCTTCGCTTTTACTAAGCCCGTCGTCCCTACGTAGAACCTCGAAAATTAGTTTCGTGTGCGACCAATCGAACCGATCGAACCGACGACGCTCTTCGAGGAATCGCTGGCCCACGGTTTACTCGAACCTCGCCGATTGCGTTTTCCCCAGGCACGTCTTCTGCAAGCAAGCTTCCCGAACCACGTTGCAGTGTTTCGGTATAGTAACCTTATGGTGCTGTTCAAAACAATACATCGTGCAATTATCATTTCTACTTGGAAAAAAATCACAAATGTGCATCGAATACCAATACACGGATCTGTCAAATCCTAATTAAATAGGTTCGATACTTTTCCTGAAAAAATTCTCAAAGTTAGCGCAATATCGGCCTCGAAAATCAGAGTACAGTAGAACCTCGATCGTTGCACTTGACCGAAAAAATCGAGGTTGTGTTAACTAATCATAAGCACTGGTGTTTTCGATGGTTTTGGTGCGTAGAAACCTGAATCCCCACCGCGACTTCCGCGATCTTGAAGACGTCGTGGTGGGGGTCGCCATAGTATGAAGTATCATACTGGTACCCTGCTAAAATTTTGTATAAATGTTCCAACATTTCTATAAATATGCAATTTAAAGCTAAATGAAGCCAAGGAAACTCGATATTCACAATTACCGTACAGTAAAGTAGCAAAAGTTAGTTGTCAAAAATTTTGGCGAGACCCAAGTGTACCAGTTAACGCTTTGAGTGCGTACTCAGCAACACGAAAAATTCCATGAAATCGAAATAATTTATTGGAGCGGCATAAAAACAACATTAATTGATGAAAGTGTGAAGGAGTCGAGTTCCGAACGATTTCGTGTTTGTGAGAAAATAGGTAATCGTTAGACGGCAGCTCGACAGATTCGATAATTGGCTCGCGACCAATTTCCCAGCCTCCTCCGCGGCGCAACGCCCACGCTTTTGTTCTTGTTCGCACTGATCCGCGAATAGTGCGTTGCCGAGAGGCAGAAAAGGGTGACGGGTTTGGCGGGAGGGGGAGGGGAGGATTGAAGAGAAAGGGAGGTGGCATCGAGTATAAATTTGATATTGGCCAACGATCAGCTCGATTTAGCGCCGGCTAATTGTAGTTGGCGTGCCGAGCACCATAACGGAAGCTAATCGTTAACGAGCGAGCAGGCGGTATTGGGTCGTTCGGTTGCAGAGAGGAAGGCGAAAATCGTCTCCATTAACGCCGTAACGAGGGCAAGTTTCGAGAATTCAAAAGAAAATAGCAGTGCGATGTAGACAGCCCGTCGATCGGGAGCAAGAAGTCGGTTCGAATGAGAATGAGAAAACACCGGCCCTCATTAGGGGAGCAGTAATCGGTCTTATAGCGCCATTAGAGTATCGAGGCTTTCACGAACTGCGGATCTAGGTGCAAACAGTGCTCGAAGCTCGCGTTTAATCGCCTGTTAACCAGACCACGGTTTAACCCTTCCAGGACGACGATCCGAAGGTTTCTTTCTTTGTATGATCGATGTGCCGTATAATTAGTACACTTGATTTCTATGCATGTTTAATTAATTGGCCGTGTGAAATGTAACAAAGTAAATGATTAGAGCTATTTATAATAGACCAGGCTGCTACTTCGACAGTAAAATGTTGGTATTTTTTTTAGACTTGTCCCTCTTTTAAAACGAAGAGTAAAAAAAAGTAGAATAGAGAAAAAGTAAATAATTAAAGCTATGTATTTGTAAGTAGGCTGCTACTTCGACAGTAAAATGTTAGTATTTTTTTTTAGACTTGTCCCTCTTTTTCGAAACGAATAGGGAGCGTATGTAGAGTTCAGAAAATCGGAGAAATATTATGGCGATATTCCGTATAATTAGTACACTCGATTTCTATGAATGTTTAACAAATTAACCGCGTGAAATATAACAAAGTAAATGATTAGAGCTATTTATAATAATAGCAAAAATAAACGTATTTATAATAAAAAAGACGGCTTTCGTTTTTCGAACAGAGAAGGAGCGCATGGAGAGTTCAGAAAATCGGAGAAATATTATGGCGATATTCCGTATAATTAGTACACTCGATTTCTATGAATGTTTAACAAATTAACCGCGTGAAATATAACAAAGTAAATGCTATTTGTAATAATAGCAAAAATAAACGTATTTATAATAAAAAAGACTTGGCTTTCGTTTTTCGAACAGAGAAGGAGCGCATGGAGAGTTCAGAAAATCGGAGAAAAAATGTGGCGAAAGTGCACCTGCGAACACGCGGCCGATATTTAAGGAGGCGCAAGTGCAGGGGGCAAATTGAACACGTTTAAAATGAGAACAAGCCGGTCGGAGGCTTCGGGGAACGAACGATTTGTACATAAAACTGTTAATGCACGCGTTTCACGCGAGCCAAATCGAAAGGGCGAGTCGCCATGCTGTGAACCACTGCTTCGGTAATCAACATGGCGGCCGCCATCGACGTCTAAGACTGTCAAAATGGTAAAAACGAATCGATTGTGACGAGTGTTGTGCGATTCGTTCTAAAGTCAGAAAATTTTTTCTCTGAACAATTGTCTTTGATTCCTTCTGCGCTGTGAAATCAGCTCCAGAACTTTGTTTTCAATCAGACAATTTTATTGGCCCGAAATGTTTCCTCAGCTTCTGACATCTATCCCAACGTTCGGTAATTCGTGTGAAAGTGCGAAAATTTCCTCATCGTTGCTGCATAATTTCCAAAACTCCGACAGGTCCTCCAGCGTCGTGGAATTCGCCGTAGGCCCCGCAATTAGTCCGTGGGCTCTAGAGCTTTTTCGTCATACCGGAGGTGTCTATTTAATAAGACGGTCCCGGTGCATCGCGGTCGCTTAATTGCCGCTTAAATTCACGTTACACGATGTCAATTACGATTTCATGGGGACGGATCTACGTTGGTCGGGTGGCGTACAACCGAAAGGAATCTCGCTGCCAGAAGTCGGCCAATAAAACGGAGATGTTCACGCAGAGACGGGGAGGAGGGAAGGGTGGGGGGAGAGAAGATGGGATAGAGAGCGGGGAGAAAAAAAATCATTAACTAATCATTAACTGTTAACCGTTCGTTTCGCCGGGGCGACGAGAGATTCAAAGAGGAACCGACGCGGTGACGAGGCAGTGACGACCAGTGACCAACGGCTAATGACGATGACTTTTTGTCGGCACGGGAACCTTGTTTCTTTTCTTCGGCTTTTTTCCCCCTCCTTTTTTTCCTCCTTTTTCGATTCTCCCGCCCAACCAGGCTATGCTTTTCACCGCGCGCCTCGAACGGAACGACTTCGTCCCCGTGAGACGCGATCTCTAATTACAGTTATTACGAAAATATTTCTCCGGCCGATCGGTACTTCCGTATTCGGCCGTGATGCTCGCTCTCTCTCTCTTTTTCCTTGCAGACCGCTCGCGATTACGAGCCGAGCCACGACACGATTTACGGATTCTCCTTTTATTGTCCGATGACGGGTGAATCACATCCGCAGCACGCTTCGTACGATTAAACGAGCCTGGCAATTCAGAACGACGTTCTCCTGCGAAGCACACTCCGAAGTGTACCTTCTCGGTAGAGCAAGAAGAGATGCTTTTGCATCGGGAGACAATAACAACATTGTTTTCGCAGTACTCGAAACAGTTTTTGCTTACAATGGCGCATCTGTATACTTAAAAAAAGCAAAAGCAATATTCAATATTGTTACGTAAAATTAAATGAAAATACACAAAAAATGTGTTGCTACATAGAACTGATAATTTCTAGATATTAACAGGTTAATTTTTCTAACAGAATTACCAGCTGAATCGACCAACGTCACAGAAAGTATACGATTCTATTTAACCCGGCTACGCTTATTGGGTCCATTTGGACCCCAAGCATTCTTTGCGCGCTTGTAACTTCCAAACGGAATGGCCGATGAGTCTGAAATTTCTTGGCGGAGAATAATTTAATAAAATCTTTCTTCCACTTAAAAAAAAATATTTAAAATCCTTTTTGAAATACTTGTAATAGAAATTGTTACACGTATGGCGTTAGGGGTCCATTTGGAGTCCATACGTGTTTTTATTATGGTCACCACATTCGTGACCATAACAAGCGACGAATAAGAACTGAAGATATTGCACTACCATAAAAAAGATCACAAATACGATGTATATTGTACCAACTGTTCAAAATTCATTTGCAAAGAGCACAGAGCCTCGCTTTGCATTTATTGTACAAGAGACTCCGAATAAGTTAATTTAATTACGTATATAATTTACGTTTACGAATGTAATTTTTAATTAGTATGTAATTTACGTTCATAACAACAGATTTAACAAAAAAGTTTAGAAACATTTTATAGCTAAACATTAAATAAATAGATATGGGTCCAAATGGACCCAAAACAACTTATTAAGTGCCTTTTTTTTAAAGCGTAGCCGGGTTAAAAAGCAAATTCGACCTTCACGTGTCCACTACGCCAATAACAACTTCGCGTTTACCCTACATCTTAGCCGGAAGTTATACGGAGAAAACAGCGTGCACGGACAGTTTCCCGATGCGCTATACCGTGCGATCGTTGGCGTGCACTGCGGCAAAATCCGATCTGCGGGATCGACGCCGGGAATCGCAACGATGCTGGTGGCGCAGTTGTAACACGCGGGGGCGGCTCCGTCCGCGCGTTCTTTCTCGCTTTCTCCCTGGGAACCGGCGAGAAGTAGAGGCGAAGTAATTAGCGTTTCGAAAGTTTGGTCGGACTTGTCGTATCGCGCCGCGAAGTAGAACGGTCCGCGAGACCAAGTCGACTCGAGCCGGGTCGACTCGAGTCGAGTCGAGTCGGGATCTAATTGCGCCACGGCGCGTTTAATTAGATCGTTTGCGCGCCGGCTCGCTCGCTTACTCGCGGGACCGCGTGCTGCCCTTCGTATCAAACTTGCCCTGTCCTTAGCGATACGGATCAGCCTTAATTCACCGTTCCCCGGCTCGCGGCATTAATCTCACTTCCGCTCCGCGAGGAACCGCGCTAAAATTAGCGAGGCCCGTTAATTCGCCGAGCATACGCGCGCTGCACTCTATAGACACAGATGCATCGATTGTTACGATTCTTAACAGTTTTCTTTAAACTATAAAGTTCAGCATTGAATGTTGTTGGAAAATTTTGGTTATTGACATAGAAAGAAAATTATTGTAGATTTTTATATTCTTGGATGACCACATATTTAAGGCATATATAAACACGCATTGAAACTATTAGGGGGGCAAGAAAGTAATTTCGGTATTTTAAGGTGATAAAATTCAATTTTTTATATGAACAGTGAACTTTAATCAATAAAATATTTTAACCTCTCTGCAATCTTATTATCAAATGTTAGTTGTCAAATATCACAAATAGAAAAAATTATAACCTTAATAGAAGTTATTGAAACAGAAAAAACATAACCAAATCGAAATTACTTTCTTATCCACCCAATATAAAGATCATCATTGAATATATTTAGTTTTTAACAGGATCGAATTTTGATTTCTTTTACTTGCAAAATATTATTTATATACTCCACGTGCAAGATTTTGATGCAGAAGGTTTAATAATTCTTCCGAATGAAATTCCTAAAGATTTGTAAAAAGATGATACTCAAAACCAGACTATAAATTTTGCAATTCGCAGTACCAGCTGTGACGCATGCGTAGGTTGATCCGATTAAAAATTTTTCTTCATAATTGTATAGTTGAGAGTTGTAAGGTGGTTGTAGTAACTGTCTCATTGCACCGCTTTTCTGGTGGCAAAGAGACTTCAATAAGCGATCGAGCGAGGAAGATAATTCGTTCGACGGGTCCTTTGATCGGGTCCCGCGCATCCGTCCTTTGATATCGTTTTCTCGGAAATAATTAACGAACCACGATAAAGTGTCCCGAGCCGATGAAACGTCGTTCTGTGCGAGCACCATGAACGGACGCGTTCATGAGCGGACGGCGACATCCGAGCGAAATAACTTATTAACAGACTGCGGTTTTCATGTGTAGGAATCGTCGTTGAAGAATCTTTTTTTATTAACAATGCTCGCATTTTTCACGACGTATCTGCAATTTTTCTCAAACAATTGAATATCCGGGAACGCCTTCACAATACTGGAGTTTCCATTTGTGCTGTTCTGTTTATGCTACTATTTTGTCAACACAGTCAGGAACTATTATTTAATATTTTTGATAATGCTCGAAAGTACATGTTCAAATGACCACTTATATTTTTAATACTTATACAGCTTGCCGATATTAATACTCATTATTAGAAAAAATGAAAGTGTAATTAAATTTTAGAAAATTTATCAATACTGTTACTTTTAACATATTAAAAATATTAACACTTTTACCACTACCGGTCAAATGCCTGGTTTTATATTTTTCATTTTACAATTATTGAAATTATGAAGCTATATTATATTATTATCATATTGAAATAAAAATTGCACAAAATCTAAATAAATAGAGTAACAAAACATTTTAATCGCTTTTAGTTTTCGGTAGGTTTAGTGTTAAAAAAGAATATAAATCTCTACTTCACCCCATTTTGTTGCAATTCATAAAAAAATTTTTATTATACATAAAATTCCGCTATCCACTCGTGTCCGATTCGAAATCCATACAGCAGCTACCTGTTTCCTCGTTTTACACCTCTTTAACGCTCACGTCATAGCGTTCACATCCAAACTATCGTGCTCATTAAATTATTATAACGCTCTTGTACGAATGAGGTTTCGTCATTGCGTTTACGTGGGTCGGGAGGATTGAGGATCATTTCACGAGAGCGAAGGAGGCCAGCGAGATCCGCAAGAGCGTCTATTAGTCGCGTTCCGATCTTGTAACGATGACGACGCTTAGCCGCGGCGACTCCTAGGCTGATTGTGCATCATTTGTGACGGGAGGAGACGAGACGGCTGATGATCGTTCACGGGGGGACGTTGAACCATTCCCCGTTCCATTGACTGATGCGCCAGCTAGCCGGTCGCTATGCTGATTCGAGCTTTCAGAAAGCATTCGAACAAGACCACCGCGAGCAAACGACGACGCGTCGTCGTCTCTGGTCGATCGAGATGGGACAAGTCTGCGCAGATTATTCGAGCGAATTTATTAAACGGCATCCGGCGTGTTCTAGGTGACGCTGAAGAACACTCATGTCGGTTGGACATTAAGGATCGGAATTCCATCTTTCGTTTTTACTTTGAAATTTCTTTTTATACCTCTAAATTCCCATTTACACCTTCCCAGATTTAGCTGACTGACTTTGTGCCGATGGTTCCTAAATATTTGGTGAGCAGAATTGATATTATTTCGTGCTTTTCTAAGTGGAAAGCCAACTAATTTTGTTCTGCTCTTTTTCAAGGTGTAGCTAAAGATTCCATGTCGATTGGACCAAAGCTTTCTTCTTCATCGTATCAAAAACTTCTGGTCATTTCTAGCGAGTCATTTCTAAATATCGAAAGATCCCTGCGAATGAAGATTCCATGTCGATTGGACCAAAGCTTTCTTCTTCATCGTATCAAAAACTTCTGGTCATTTCTAGCGAGTCATTTCTAAATATCGAAAGATCCCTGCGAATGAAAATCGATCTTTTTCACCGAAAAAGGAAGAAATTGTTCCGTTGGAGGGAGCGTAGAAACGAGGATCGAGGACGACTGTTCGGTTGCTAATGATCCTCGGACTGGTCCGAGGACATGAGTTACGAGGATGACATCCGGTTCAACGATCGAACGCCGGTGAAATCAGTACCGGTCGGAGTGCCCGTTCGCTCGGAGACCGCCGATTTACGGTACCGGAGCTGGAGATTGCTTATTAGGAAGCCGGCCGGCGATCAAATAGAAAGGCCAGTGACAATTTGATAGATTGAGCTTTTTGTCGAGGGAGTCGTCGTTAGGGCTGGCTACGGCGCGCCGGAATTATTGGGTTTTTTGTTCGGCGACCGGTCGAATAACTAATAACGAGATGCGAGACGCTCATGGACGCGTTGCGGCAATTCCTTGGTGACGAAAAACCGTCCTGGAATACCAATCGAGCCTGACGGGGAAGGAAAACTGTTCCGAAGGACGATTAGAGGCGGTAGAAGACAAAACTCGTCCTGAAGAACGACTAGTGCTTGCTGGAACATGAAAAACTGTCTTGGAAGACAACTGGAGGACAATTAGAGGCTGTTAGAGAACGATTAGACGCTACTAGAGGACGACTAGAGTCTGGTGGAGATGTCTGGAGCTAATCAGAATATGAGAAACTGTCTTGCAAAGTAACTAGAGGACCATTAGAGGCTGTTAGAGAACGACTAGAGGCTACTAGAGGACGACTAGAGTCTGGAAGAAGAGGAATTCTCCTGGAAGACAGATGACTAGAGCTTACCAGAAGATAAGAAACTGTCTTGGAGAACAACTAGAGCACAATTAGAGACTGTTAGAGAACGACTAGAGCTTGGAGGAGATGTCTAGAGCTAACCAGAAGATGAGAAACTGTCTTGTAAAACAACTACAGGTTCTTAGAGGACGATTAGAGGCTTAGAGGATAACTAAGAGCCTGCTGAAAGATGGCTAGAGTTTACCAGAAGACGAGAAACTGTCTTAGAGGGTGACTAAGGGCTGTTAGGAGACAACTAGAGTCTGCTGCAAGATGACTAGTAAACTAGTAATGGTAGACTAGTAAAAATACTCAAGTTTCTCCGGTACTGACGTCACCGAGAAGTCATTGTAAGGCAAGAGGTTGAAACGATACTAAAAACATGATAATGTACAGCGTAATCCTCGCAGATAAATAAATAGGCGCAATCCGCGTTCCGCCGCGCAGGGATTACGATCGCGATAACTCCGGAAACTGTGCGTTCCCTTTAACTCGACAACAGTTCCCCCGGTTTTTCCACCGGCCGGGCCGCGCCGCGCCGTAGATCAAGGGGTTCGTGCGAGCGGGGAATTCCGATTTTTTCGCGAGCTCGCGAAACCGTACAATTAGCTTAGGATCGACCACACGCGAGCCTCGTAAAACCGGCGTCGGTCCCCGAGGAAGATAGAGAGAAACGGAGAGACGGCAGGCTCCCTCTGGCTCTCCGCCTCGGCAATCAGCTCGCTTCTTCGCGCTGGATGCGCGACGATTAACCGCGGAAGGACAAGGACGAGAGCGCGGCAGCACGGCGAGCAAAAACCTAACTGCTAACGATTCGCGTCTGTCCTGCCTTAATGTCAGCGCTCGTAAATTCGGCTCGTTCTTCCGAGAACGTGGCTCTGCTGCTCGACTATCTCGAGCCTCTTCCTCTCTCTCTCTCTCGCTCTCTTTCTCTCGGAGCAGAGAACCGGGCCTCCGCCTTGCTCCACGGAACTTAATTGATTGACCGTGAGAAGGAAATCTTTGGAAAACTGCCACTTCCACGGTAATCGGAATGTTCGATTCTAATGGAAATTCGTTCCGTTGTGAGTATCCGCGTGTTTTGACGATTCAGTTGCGATACTCGTTCCAAATGCGAACCACTCTGATTAAAGTAAAGTCGACGAGTTCGCGTTTCCCTAATCAGGAGTCCTTCACTGTGCAGCCTCGGTTTCGTGGAAATTATTGTGAGGAAGGTGCTGGAAAATTAACTTTGACCTTGACTGTGAAGGTCCAAAGGTGGACTTAACCTTGAAACTCAAGGTCAAAGTGGAATCAAACGGAGAATCGCGCTACATAATTTCTATGAAACCTGTACATGAAAGACAAGTAGGAAAAGAGTTGTAGTGAATTTTCGAAAGATCCGCGTGTGGTCTGCGATCGGGTGGGGTTTCCGGTGCGGCATTTTAATCGGCAGCGTAGCCTGTTATCGCCGCGGTATCGCCGGTTGCGTATCTTTCGCAAGAGGATCGCGGAGTGGGAGGATGCGGAGGATGCTGGCCGTTTTTTCGCAGGCCGCGGCGTATTATTAATGGTGTCACGTATGCGTCGGCTTGTACACACCGTCTCATCATGGACAGTAACCCAAGGCAGCGGTAGATGGCGAGATTCCGCGGTTAGTGGAATTCTTTCCGGCGCTGCTGATAAGAAACTGGGGAGAGGAGAGGAGAGGATACTCGTCTCGGTGCCAGGGCGAAATTACGGGGGTCGCCCAGGCAAATTTAATAAAGCCCGAATTAATGTATCGCTGTTAGCTAACAGCGTTGTTTTCCATGACGATGTTCGCACGCGTTCGGGAGAACGGCAGCGGTCGCTTTCTCGCCCCGAAACTACGGGGGGATGCATCATCGGGCCCGTTAAATTGCGCAATATCCCGTATTATTACACGCACGACCCCGATCCACGGCAGAAAAACGTTATTAGCTAAAAGCGGAGCATTAATTCGTGCCCTTATCGGCTGCATAAACATCGCCGAGCGTGACCGACATGCAAAATGGCCCTGTACAGGGTGTAGAGAAATTATTATGTCGCGACTATCGTAGCGAGACAACCTCGGTTCGGTGGAAATTGATTGAAGGAAGCTGTCGTAAAATTAACTTCGACCTTACATTTCATGGTGAAAAGGGTCAAAAAATTTTTTGATTTTTTTGTCGTCATATCTCTCGAATTTTTCCGCAGGATACAACGCGTGTACGCGAAACGGCCGCGGCCGGTTCCCTGGCCGTAAGAAGCTCGGTCCCGCGCCGGTCTGCCAGCGATTCGTTACAGTTTGCGTTTCGGAGTTCATCGCGAGGAATTACAAACCATCAACACGTCCTTCGATCGCCTTAAGTAGCCCGGGATCGTGCTATTAAACAATTTCTCGTGGATCCGCGGTGCGAGCGACACGAAAAAGACAAACGCGGCTTCCTCTTCGGCGGGCGTCGTTTCAGGAACCCGGACGAGTCCGTTTCAGCCGGCAAGCTGAAATTAACCACCATAAAATTAACCGCCCGAGAGCGGCGCATCGAGGAGAGCTCGCCCCTCCGATCGAACCAGAAAATAAAGCGTTAAAAGGGTCTTCGCTCGATCGTTGATCATTCTCTTTTCTTTTTTTTTTTTGTTTTCTTCAAACGAAACGAGCCAGTTCTCTCTACGCTTCCGCCCGGGAGTAATGGCGATTCAGCCGCAGGATTTGTCTTAGCTCTATCCTGTGCGAGGATCCGCGAGCATCCACGAAGTAAAATGCCAAGATGACCCCTAGATGTCAACGTTGCATCGTTAATAGTCTGTGCATCTCTCTGGAAAATAAAAATTGTCTGCGATTTGCAATTTATTGGAACGGACTGAGGCCAGATGGACAATTATTTCTTAGTTAAATTGTTTTGACAAGCTGAGAATAATAGATTGGCGTTCTCTAACCCTCTGTGGACCGAATGTTTGCCATTCCTTCGTAAAAACATTTTCACGGAGTCTTTCTAACGGTTCAGTCTTGAAGTTCACAGTGACTTTAGGCATGAAAAAAGTTGTTCCAGGTCCATAGAGATTTCCGCACAGTGAACAAAGAATGGTCCAGCTCTCCGCGGACCGAAGAAGGCTGCGGGTAATGGCTGGCCGCGTGTATATCGTACTCTCGTCCACACGGACGCGAAGTCACGACCTACTAATGAATGATTATGCTACAATTTGCCCCGGGACGGCAGCTCTTGTAATTTATTAAATTACAGTGATTCGCGGCCGGGCTCCGGGCATCCGGTAGTCGCGCGTCCCCGTTCGCATCGTTTCCCGCTGCTCTTTTCGATTTCGATCGCGACTCGCCATTTTGCGAAAATTTTCTGCGAGAATCCAACGAATCCGCCGTATAACCAAAACAAGCTTTCTAACCTAGCAAAAATTTAATAACCCGGTCTCAATAAGCTAGAAAAAATTTGCCAAAAATCAGATCAGTCGTGCCATAGATCGTCCAATTAATTTCCGACGCGTCGGACATCGGCTCGCGTTTATTCTCCAAACGAGGCCCAATCGACCATAATTGAAATAGGGTACTCGTGTAAACAGGGGCAACCTCGCTCTGCCATACTTGGTCATACCCTCGCGACAAAAGGACGAAGCAGAACACGACGGCGGGGAAGCGAGGGGTTTCTTCTCGTTAGAAAAATAACGAAGCGAACGAAAGACGGAACACGGTGGTAGGGCGTCTTTGCAGAAGAGAGGAGAGGAGCAAGAGAGACAGAGAGAGAGAGAGAGAGAAAGGGGAGAGAAGGGTGGCGGTGTCTGGTGCTGCGGCGGGAACATCTGCGCCCTTAATTATTTTACAGATTTAGTAGATCGTTATGGCTTGTAAAATTACTGCCAATTTCACGCCCCTAAACTTATTTTATCCGCGCGTTAGCTGCCTATCGGTGGATCGCCGCAAAAGCTTTCGGAGGATATTGGGCATTCTTCCCGGGCTAAATTAATGGCCCCTTGTTTATGACTGCATCGGCACCGGACACGCAACGATTCCGTCGCGGATTCCCGTAAATACCCCCGATAATAATGCCGCACTCCTTCTCTCCTCTCTCCCACTATCCTCCCATACTTTTATTTCGCTTTCGATCCTCCTCCCGGTTCGAGAACACCGACCCACAGTGGGCCGAAACCGTAAAAATGT
Source organism: Lasioglossum leucozonium (assembly GCA_028454225.1). Lineage (NCBI taxonomy): Eukaryota > Metazoa > Arthropoda > Insecta > Hymenoptera > Halictidae > Lasioglossum > Lasioglossum leucozonium. Next base: position 4,215,899 of record CM052208.1, read on the forward strand.
GAACCAAATTCGAACTGGCCTTATTAGGTGTACACATTAGGGCCGTATTCCTGCACTACCAAAAAATAAATTTCCATTTATATATATATTTTTTTTAGTAGAAAACCTTTCTTAATAAGACTTTCTTAATCTTCCTAATAAGATTCTTCGGTTTATTGTTCGTTAAAGTATCACAGTATTGAAAAAAAGAAAGCATCTAAATGTTTATATATATAATAATTTCACCAAACGTACATAATTTCTAGTTTGTAATTCGAGCCATTTTTTAAGAATATTCTCCCAATCGGAATAGAGAAAGTCTAATGATTTGCTTATCGGGATTCAAGAACAATTTTGCAATGGAAATAGGAAAAGCATTCGGATACTTTGCTTATAGGACAACATTGCTGATAGAGATAATTTCTAGTTTGTAAATTAAATCGTTTCGTGAACAACATTTTTCCAATAGGAATGGAACAAGTACACGGCTACGATGCTTAGAGGACAACATTATACATATGCATACTAGAAAACTGTTGCGCGCCCCTCTATGGTATAAAGACAAGAATAAACGACACGGTTTCAGCACGAATGCATTCACGAAGTAATGGAGTCTGTTCGAAGTAGATGTCCCGCGACTTCAACTTCTAAGCCGTAGTTTAATAGGTGTATCCGGTTTCGCGGGAGACACCGGCACGAAGAATATAATTTCAGATTGAAAAAAATATAACGCGACAGGACTGAATGTCTTCCGCGTTCCAATTGGAACGCGGCGACAACCTGACAGTGATCTTGTTCGGAAATTCAACGTTGCACTCAGATTACACACCGTGTCCTGTTATACGGAAACTTGTGTACGCACTATTATTAGACTGCGGATGTTTGTGCAATTTTTGTAGATAACTTTTAACACTTTGACTGCCAAACTAGAAACCTAAAAAATTCCATCAAATCAATGTAGGTTATTTAATGAAATAAAAATTGAAAAAAATTATATGTGTGACATGGAGTAGTCCTCCAACTTTCTGGCATTTTACAGATCCTAATAAAATTTGGTACGATTAATATATTAGCGTAAAAATTCATTTTAAAACTTGGACAAATAGTTCCGTCACCCACATATGGGTGACATGGCAGTCAACGTGTTAAGAAAGTGGAATCAAATGCAATCTTATTTTCAGCGATAGTAACCTTTCGAGATCTGTAATGAATAATAAATTTTGTCGAATTTTATACTCTAGCGTTCTCTGAAAATTTTCTATTGTAGTTGACTTTGATTGACCTTGATTGTATTCGTATTGATAAAAACAATCAGCATGTAAATAGAAAATCGTGCCGTTCCATTCAAGAAAACAGAGTTGATCTTCGTGTAAAAAATTAGTAACATCAGATTATTATCATTTTCTTCTATCTTCAAGAACAAGCGAATTATTCGGATGACCTGTTTCAAATGCCCCACTCTGTATATTATTTTTTAATACTTCGTTCGTCACTGTAGATCACAAATATTGACCGTTGCCCGTACATTTTGAAACGCGTTATCGACGAACGCGCTTTCCATGGGGGAAAAATCGGCTCGCGCAACAAACAAAATTCGCGTTGTCGGGTACGCGAAAGATTTTGCGAAGTTCCGGCAGCGAAATGAATCGGATCAGGATCGCGTAACCGAGTGCGGCGGCCCTCCTCGCTTATTAATATCGCTGCCGCCGCCGCCGGCGCGATATTCCGCCGCCATAAAGCGCGCGAAACATTTGATTGGTCCAGCCAAAAATCCTGTCGAGAATTTCGTGTAAATAAATCGGGAACCCGGCAGCGAGCCCGCCCCATCCCGCTCGTGGAATTGCTCGACGCGCTAACCTCGAGTTCCGCAAGCTCGGTATCGCGAGCACGATTAAGTCCGCGATGGGAAATCAATCTGCGAAATTGCTCGATGACCCTCGTCCCTTTATTTTTCAACGGCGCGACGAGCTTTCGTTTCGAAACAGTCATCGAACCAATTCCATCTGCGCTCGATTTTCGATCCGTCTGTTAGTCGAACGATATCTCGAACTATTTTACGAAATGCTAGTGTCGGGCTAAAGCAATTTTAATTTGTGTGTAATTTTTAAGGGTCCGCGGGACCAGAAGTTTCAGTTCGGCTGGATATTTTCCAAAATATGGTGATTCACATGCTACAATTAGTTGACGGTAAAAAGGACTACAAAACGATCATTTTGTAAATGAAAAACGTGAATGACCTAAGCATTTTTGACGTTTCTGCATTCAGAAAAATAGTTGCATTAGTTTGATGTTACAAAACGGACATTTCACATCCAGCGTAACAGTGGAGAGAGCATAAAACGATCATTCACCGAGGGACTACCGCAGTATGTGCGCAAGGGTTTCGAAGTAATTTTTTTTCTGGCCCGTTAGCGATTTTTTCGGCGTCTAAGAGAAGCGAGCGAGCGGCGTCGATCGATCGGCGGATCGATCCTTGATCGCTCAATTCCGCGGCGATCGACGTATCTCCGCTGAAAAACTGGGAGCCCAGGGCTATGGTGGCTATGGCGTGAAAAGGGTCCCGGGGAACGTCGTTGCTTGAGAAAATTACAGAGCTCATTGTTTCGTGTTGGCCCTCGGGACGAGCACCGGCCCGTTTCATGTTTCCCGCTCGTCTTGCCCGTTTTGCGAAACTGCGTGCGCGAATCGATCGAGATACGACGCGGTGCCAGACCCCTTTGTTCTATGAAGACAACGAGGGGGTGCTTCTGCTCACAGTCGTTCTTGCCACTGTCGCACAAAATTGCGAAAACTACAAAAATCTAACCGTTTTTTAAATCTAAGAAAAGGTGGACGAAGCTCATTTGATCTGAAATATACATTTGATTTTTATTTAGATCTTCTGAACAAGATAAATTTAATTAATAATAATAAATAGAAATAACTTCACTCCGACTTTTCATATTTTTCTTTCAAAATAAATTCAATCCCAGCATAAAGTATATAACTTTAACAATAGATGATAAGAATTTAACTAAAAAAAAAATAGTTGCACATTAAGAGAATCTGTTTACACTCGAAAAAGCCCCAGTTCCATACCTGTAATAGTTAATTTAAGAGGGATTCTTAAAAATCAATTGTTTCCAGTGTCGTTACACCAAGGTCTGCCAACCCTCGACCTTCTTCTCAGGACAGCCAACGCCGTCTCCGAGTGTCTTGAAAGCGCAAACGTTTCGATAGCTCGGAAAGTTAACAAACCACCCCGGCGACCCTTCGAGTACCATCGATACTCGATGGAAATCCTTTTAAATTCCCGCAGAAGGGGAAAAAGGGCCACGAGTAGCCTTCGAGGGCCGATCGAGACCCTCTCGAGGAGAATCGCAAGCCGAATACAGACTAACCGCGGACTCGATGCGAATAAATGTCGATATCAATGGCTCGTGCCCTCTTCCCCGATTTACTTTCATTGATCCCCACCGCGTAAATTATGATTCCTGCCGGCAATGTTCTCTGTCGCTCATCGAAATTCAATAGGACTCGTCCTATTCATTCGTTCGTTCGATCGCGGAATCATTTTCTTAGTTAGGTGAACGTGTGATTCTAACGTTCGGTCGTCTTCGATTCTGGATCACTCTACTTCACGCGAGCGTACTTGTTTTATCCCTTACAGGACATAGGTAGCGTTTATACGCCCTTATTAGACGGTTTTATATTTCACATTTTATTGAAATTATAAAAATTCATTTGTGGAAAATTTGTTTAACCTGGTGGTTTCTGTTCTGTAATCAAGATAAACGTGATTTTTCCATAAAAAATGCGATATTTACAATCGAATGTCTGCTACTTAGAAAAACTGCTTATTTATACTGTTTAAATAGTTAAAAAAAAAATGTTTACGCGTGATTTTTCCATAAAAAATGCGATATTTACATTCGAATGTCTACTACTTAGAAAAACTGCTTATTTATACTGTTTAAATAGTTAAAAAAAAAATGTTTACGCGTGATTTTTCCATAAAAAATGCGATATTTACATTCGAATGTCTGCTACTTAGAAAAACTGCTTATTTATACTGTTTAAATAGTTAAAAAAAAATGTTTACCACCCTAGGAAAAAAATTGTAATTCATCGTAGTTTCAGCTGTACACTGATCAGGATTAAAAATCGACAGCCGCATTTATCCGGCGACCGGGCTCGCAGGAGCGTTTGCCATCGGCTTTGGCTCGCTGGATCCCACGTGTAATTTCAGAGTTACGCTCATTGGCGGATACAGTTATCCGCTGATTACACGTCTCCGCGGCTCTTAAGAGTAATATCCTAAATATCAATTACTGTGGATTTCCTTCGCGGCACGACTTCCTACCGGTCGCGCGTAGTTCTACGCGAACCCGGCACACGAAGCCGACGCTAATTGGCCAGGGACCTCTTAATGAAACCCGGACCCGTATCTCTGGACGGGATCTGGAAAAGTCGCGGATTATCCGAGCCGGTGATCGGGTTCGGGAACGTAAATAAAGACGCTCCGCTGCGGCGGATAACCCAGTTTAACCTGGACGATCCGTGACGAGCCTCCGCGATCCCGCGGCACGATATGTTTCGCGAATTTAGCGAATCGCCTAAGAGAACGTGAAACTCGAGAGAGAGAAAGAGTGAAGGGAGATCATTAAGCTGTGTGTCCACAGGAGTGGTCCCTGATCTTCCTGAATAAAGTTGCATGTGATTATTTTTAACTTTTTTAACTATTATATTTCCCATCGATACGCATTTAAATCGCAAATACTCGATCTAAGAAAAGGGGAACTGTGTGTGTGTACGATCTACGAAAAACGAATATCTCCTCGGCGCGGTCACAAAGAAATAATCAAACTGTACGATCTAAGAAACAGCACGGACCCGAGTATTTCTCTTAGATCGGCCTTTACCGTAGCACGTTTTAATCGAAAGCCTCGGGATTAATTTGTGCGTCGATGCTGAAGAATTTCGGGATGTGCACGCAGCTTTAGGATGCGAGACAAGTATCGACGATCCGCGCGGTTACATTGTAGCTGCGTAGCCTGGGAAAATTCATGGGGTACACTTCCTCGTTTGATAGTGACCGCTCGCAATTATCGTTTCGAGCCGCGCCGATCCTGGAATTGACTTTTAACCCGACTCGTGGGATCTGAAAAATCGCGTTGCGACGCGGGGATCCGTTTTTAGGGGAGCCTCGCGGCAGGATGCGCGTTACGAGCCGCCATAATTATTAATGGGACAGCATAATCGAGCCCGTTCCCCGAGCGACCTATCGTGCCGCGAACCCTTGCCAGTGAAATTCGCGACGATGCGCAGAGATTCCTCGATTCGGATAGGGTGAGCGTAGGTGAGAGGCCGCGCTTTTGCGTTAGGAGCCAGTAACAACTTTATTTTCGTGGTAATTGAAACGGTTTATTCTGTTTTTACAAATAGTACGCGCATATACTTTAGAAAAGTGTAACGGCGGCGCTGCGAACGATACGCAAATCAGCGTATTGGCTTGCAAAAACAACACGGCGGAAGGTGGTTCGCTGACGCCCACGCGCGCTCTTTCTCACTCTCTCTCTAGGGTCCGTTTAGATCGGTTGCGAATCGGAGAAAGGGAGACGGAAACTGGAAGAAACGGCGAGAGATGCCCCGCGGCCGATTCGGCGTTTGTCTTTAACGAGGTGCGCAGCGTGCAGCGTGCAACGTACAGCGTGCAGGAGGATGCAGCGCAGGTGTACGGTCCGTTCGCGCAGGGCGTGGCACTTCTATTCGTTAACGCGGACAGATTCGACGGAGGAGGTGCACACCTCCACGACCTTTCCAGTACCACGATGTTAATCGACTCGCCGTGGGATCGATTCCGATTTATTTCGCGGCCGGATAATATGCGAGAACATCGAAGCCAGGATTTCTCATTTCCGCGAGCAACGCCGATTCGCGGACCCTTTCTTCGGTTGCCGGTCGAGCACAATGGTATTGTTCGAGCGACGATCGAACGTACGGTGAGAACGTTGCGTTCACCTTTGCGCGGACAAGGTGTGCTGATTCGGTTTTCCCGAATGCACACCGTAGATACTTTCTCCTACGAAATTTGACCAGCCGATAGTTTCGAAGACCGTGCGACGGGCCGCCAAATCGCGAACTTCGGCAGCATCCCCGATGAAGTGATCCAGCCAGGTGGCGGATCGCGAACTTCTAGAGCATCCCCAACGCGTACGCTGCACTTTCTCCGCTGGCGAGAAAGTGCAAGGATCTAACGAGCGGCCGTGGTCCTCGCGTGGGAAATGCATCTTCGTCCGCTCTCGGCGCGGAGCGGATCGACGCGTCGAAGAAGCACCGGAGGAGATCAGAGGCCCTCCGGCTAGAGATACTGGCAGGGTGCTTAACGAGGCAACGTCAAATTCTTTTTCTGCAGCTCGACGCAATTAGACTCTGTCCCGTTCGACGCGGAGGGACGCGCGAAGAGTAATGGCGCCGCCGCTAAATTGCACGTGGGTCCGAGCTGTCGAGCTTCGCTCTCCCTTCTCGCTCCTTCTCCGTCTCTCTCTCGGCCCGGTCGGGCGGCTCTCTGACTGTCGAACGCTCTGCGAAAACGGCAACGAGGCCTCAAACCGAGGCCTCCTGTCCGATCTCATTTTTCCACCGTGTCTCGCTGACAAATATCCCCGGCCGTACGCTTTTTCCGACCCCCCCGTTAATGGCTTCGTTACCCATGCATCGCGCAAATACTGTTACCGCTTCTTTCGTCGGCTCTCAGCCTCGCCAAAACCAACCGAGCCTCTTCTTCTTCCTGCTCTGCACTTTACGTCGATGCTATCTGGATGTTGCGCTGATTTTTCCAGCCGGGATATCACCTTTCACCCTTCGATTCAGAACCGCCCGATTGAGACTTCTCTCCCCACTCTACCGGCCCAGTCACGTGACGCGTTTAGTCTCTGACGCGCATGTGTCGCAACGTCACGTGGCTAATACGGTATTGGCAGAGGGAGGGTAACTGCATTTTGCTGAAATTTAAAATTGTAAAATTGATATGTAAAGATCGCAATGGAATTATCGAGCGAATTTAAAAATATTTTTTCAATTACGGCTGATAAGAAAGATGTACATGCTCAGAATTACTAATAACTGTAGTAATAGCAATAATGGACGTAAGGTAAAATAGAAGTCTCTTTAGCTGCATCTTAAACTTGCCAATAAAAATGAGAATTTTGGTGAACTCCCTCTCTCAGTCTAATTATTGTGTGTATACTTATACTTGAACTTTTCCACCAGACTGAAAGTCTGAGAAAGCTGGCCCTCGGCGAGGCGGTGTTATAACAATGTAAACTCTTTCTCTCTTGGCTTCCACCTTGGCTTGACTATTTCTTTTTTCTGCTCTTTATACCCCCGGAGTTTAGATTTTGCATTTTTTACTCGGAAATTGTAGATTTATCCTAAGAAAAACATTTCTGGAGAGCAGGTTCGTTCTTTCCTGCTACCTTGTTTATTTTTTGGAGGAAGTCGTGGAGAAATAGTTATTATTATTGTACTTTTTCTTTAAAATTAAATCAGCGGTCCAACATCAACAATTTCTCGAGACTGGAAAATTTTCGAATAATTTTTGAATCTCTTTTCTCGTCGTTTCAAAATCAAAAATTCGGTTAGACCTGTCTACACGCTGAAGAATGGTCAATTCCTTTTTAAAAAAATGAAATCAGTGGTTCAACATCAACAATTTCTCGAGACTAGAAAATTTTCGAATAATGTTTGAATCTCTTTTCTCGTCGTTTCAAAATCAAAAATTCAGTTTGATCTTTCTCCACGCTGAAGAATGGTCAATTCCTTTTTTAAAAATGAAATCAGTGGTTCAACATCAACAATTTCTCGAGACTAGAAAATTTTCGAATAACGTTTGAATCTCTTTTTTCGCCGTTTCAAAATCAAAAATTCGGTTTGATCTTTCTCTACGCTGAAGAATGGTCAATTCCTTTTTCAAAAATGAAATCAGTGGTTCAACATCAACAATTTCTCGAGACTAGAAAATTTTCGAATAATGTTTGAATCTCTTTTCTGGTCGTTTCAAAATCAAAAATTCGGTTAGACCTGTCTCCACGCTGAAGAATGGTCAATCCCTTAGTCGCGCGATTGCGAGAATCGAGATTGCACAGGAAATGTGCACCGAATTCAGCATTTCGAGCGTCGGGCACACGGGAGAAAAGAAATCGCGTTGATCCACGGCCCTCCCCGGCGATACTTCAACGCCATCCCCTCACGACTCTCGATTTTTCACCGGCATCAGTCCCCGTTCCCTGGTAATTCTTTAATTTAATCGCGCGCGTTACACCGGCTCGTCGGTCACGGCCGGTTTAATAGATCCTCGGGCATTAGCCGGCGCGACTTAACAACCGGCGGATCGTCCGGCTCTTTCGCGAAAGATTAACGCGAACGCCTGCACGGTAACGACGCTAGACGCCTAATCGTTTCGCAGACCGTTCCATGGGCTCGCGATTATTCCGCGTCGGTGGGACACTCGACTACCGTGTACAAGCCTCGACAATCATCCTTGCCACTATGTTGCGAATTAATGATACCCGCGAAACCGTTCCTCACGGAAACGTTTTCCGTCGTCCCGACGGTCCGCTCCGTTATTCTGCGAATCTTTTCGCCCGCAAAACACGATCCGCCACTCTACCGTGTTACTTTATCTCGCAATTTGGCCTCCACACTTCTATCATTTTTTATCAATTTATCGCGCGCTGCCGGAATGCGAATTACTGTTTCACGAGCTTCTTCGAGTTCCAGATTTACTGCTGTTGTGCACAGTAGGGTACCGTACAGCGCGGTCAAAAATTGTTTACAGAAGCTACATACTAAAACACGTTCCCTCTGTCTGTGACCTCGAGTGACCTTGAGCAATTATAGCGCCTGAATTACCAATGACGGGAACTATCACGATAGGTAAAAAGGGTGACTGCATTTTAAAAAATTGATGCGACATCCCTAAAAAAAATAGTTACATAAGAACAATAATTTTTATTTAAACGGAGGAAGAGAACTTTCTGTCTGACTCCCGATGCAAATATTTCTTATTTCTCAACTTCTCGAGATTATTCCTGTTTCTTACAATTCGCATGAACAATTTTTATTCCGCATAAAAATTTGTTGTGCCGATAAAAAATTTCTGACGCTTTCCCTGTACATTTAAATAAACAACTGAACGTATCCGTTCGATCCAGATCCTATTGTGCCGTGTCAGAGTTGCACAAAACTGATGCAACTCGCAGCGAACACGATCGCCAATAAAATTCGAGCAGAGGTGTTCGACTCCGGCAATCTTATCGTTAGAAAGGATCGTTCGTGAGCCGAAAACCGAAAAGACCAAACGATCCGGTCATTAAACATTTCCCCGACACCCGAAACACCTACTTTCCGCTTTAATTACCCGTTGATTACCGGACTAGCATGAGTTTCGAAACGAGCATCGCCGAATAGGCAGTCTCTAGCCATCGTCGGTCGCAGAAATTCGGAAATATTCTTCGTTCGCCGTCCGAAATTCCTCTGGGATTCATAAGAAATAAGTTAAAGAAGTGGCTTCACTTCCGTGGAAATTACAATTAATACCGAGCGCAACATCAGCAATTTACGAGCAAATAAATAAGACTTATCTAACAAGCTAGAGGCTACAGGACATAACAAAGCCTCGCGTCATATCAGCAAGTTAAAGGGATTAATCTCGCGGGGAACGTTGATAAAAGCGTTGGATAAAAATGATTTTTCCCGCGGAACAAACGGTAACGCTCATTTCCATCGTGTTTTTCTCCGCGGGAGGTCGAGAAAGAGGTTGTCGCTGGTCCGAGGCCGTGGTTCGGAACAAAGGGGCCGTTTATCCGGGGCTCGGGATTTTTCAGGGGCGGTCCCGTCGCTCTAAAATGACTCACGGGGCCCGGTTCGTGTAGCCGGTTATCCCGATAAAAGGTTTCGCATTGGTAATATCGGTATCGGTGGTTTCCGCTTCCACGGTAAAAGGCGAACGTCACGATACAGGCCCATTGTTCCCCGGGTAAAAGTGAAAAATGCTAATGTACGGCCGGGGTGGCGCAGGTGTGAAGTCGCATATTTAAACATCTTATTATATCCCCGGCGATCGGGTAATGTAAGACCACATTAATTTCCACCCACGTAGCCGAACAATGACCTAGGGTCGCCCCGGTGCCGCTATAGTGCTCATTAAAACCCGGGTGGTACCGTTTCTCCGTGTGTTACTCGCCCGATCAGATATTCTGCTTGCTTTCGATCCTTTCTCCTTTCGGGCCTGCCTCTTTCTCCTCCTAACACCGATCCGCGAATATTCGACTGCCCATCGGCGAACGTTTCCCGTCGCAATCTATCCAGCGAACCGCGCGGAATGGTGTCTGTGATTTCTGCATTATTTTTTTTTAGACACCACGGTGACCTTCGATTTTTTCAATCGAATGCTATGTACTTTTCTTATACTGAATTCACTCGTCATCACTTTCAAGGTCTCACGAGGTCAGAAATCATGTTAGGTCCTGTGTAATTAGTAGACTGCCATGCATTTATGACGAAAACGAGTTCCCAACTCGATAAAATTCTTAACCCTTAAGTGGACGCGCAATAGCACTGAGTGCTCCGTTTGTAGTTTAATGTAGTATAATTTTTATTTCTGCTAGTTACGATTGGCACGCCCCCACATAACCTACGACTGTAGTGTCATCCCACTAGAGCCGATATGGTTTTCAGTTATCCTTAGGTACTTTAAAGTTATGGACGTGTTATTTATTTGACATAAAATTTCATAAGAAACTGATAATGAACAGTGATATACGTAGTTTTAAAGTGCTCCGCGCGCCCAGTTATGTAACAAAAATAGGCGCGCCCACTTAAGGGTTAACAAAACAGTAATTATCTAGGTAGCTCCTGTGTTTCATAATTGATACAGAAAAAATTTTATATTCAATAGAAATCCGCCGTCTAATTGTTAGCGATACCCGATTGCTAACGTCGGCATCAATAAAATTGGCGAAATATTCTCGAGAGGATATTTGCCGGGACTGTTTCTGCGTTAGGTGGTTCAACAGCAATAGTAGCGGCGATCACGCATCTAGCATAGCTGTGTGGAAGATCGGTGGGAGCTTAGGTAGCATAATCGGCTGCTGGACTCGCCGACTATAGCTCGCTGACTCGCGTATGACGTCCGATGCCGATGCCGATGCGGTAATTATCCTCCGAGCGGAGGAATCGTGCAAAAGAGAGAAAGACGCAGCGAGGCAGAAGGGGGAAGATAGAGAAGGTGAGAGGGAGCCGTCCAGCTGCTCGAGTGCACCTAATTACGAGCAAGAACACTAAACTGCAATTAACAAGCCTGGCTGGCCGCGCCATTTTGTCTTATTGGCAGCGCGGTGGCTCCGTTCTTTTTAACCGTGTCTCGCTGAGGATCGACGTCTGACCTCAGCCAGGATCCACGGATCCTCCAGGAAATCGGCCATCCATCGTGACGAGGGATGCGTTCGTCTCCTGTCAGACCCGTTACTGCAGGAATTTCGTTCTGTAATTAACCCTCGACCGGTCACGTGCCATTCGCGAGACTGCTTAATTTGCGGATTTTATAGCAGAACCGTTCCTGCGGTATGCACAGCTTCATTCACATTGACGGTCAAATTTCTTCGGATTTGGATAAGGTCGGTGTCGGAAGATTTGGATAAGGACTGCTTAATTTGCGAATTTTGTAGAAACCTTTGCCAGCGGGAGTAGAATTTGATTTTTACGCGATTTCTGCTTATCGCAATGGGTGCAGATCAGTTTTATCCAAGATTGGAATATTTTATTCAAGATTGACTTGAAAGTCAAGATTGAATTTGTTTAGGACATGTATATTGGCAAAATCATTTTTCCAGACTTAATCTGCGCCAGCTTGTACCTCAGACTTACCTCAGATTAGTGGATTTATTCGAGCGAACTGACCACGGTCTGTGCAATGCTTGCAGAAAAGACAATGCTATCTTATCGATGCAGATAAGCTGTTACATCGAATAAATGGAAATTATAAAATAAGCTGTTCATGCTCGATCACAAGTACTCGGGACGGGAATAAATTACATTGTACCAACCAAAGTAAATAACCAATCGATTAAAAAAAGAAAACAAAACTCAGTTCCTTCCAGCTGTCTGCAAGCGGCAGCTTCGAAAATACGTTTTGAAAATTGATCGAATAAAGAAGAGAACTGTGCTGAACGTGAAAAAGATTCGAGGATGAATTGGAGTCGTTGTCAGGTTCGCGTTCGCCGCGCTTTGCACTTGCATAAGAAGAAAGGAGTCGATTTTAGCGGTCGATCGACGCAAAATCGTTGGGAAACGCGGGGTCTCTTACGCTGACGCGGAAACGGTGCGCGCGCATGCCGATGCATTTCGATCATCGGTATTATCGCGTTGCCGATCGCGCGGACTTTCTCACGGATCGGCAGCCTGGAAATGACTCGTTCGCGAAACGAAGCCTAAGTCGATGCCGTCGCCGCCGCCGAGGCGAAAAGTCGAAGCTTATGCAGAGCTCTCGATTCGGTCGAGCGACGCCGAGACGCTGAGACGCCGACACCGCGATGCCTAAATTAATGCTCGCCGCTCGTTACCGCGGCAGCTTATTTGACGAACCTTTGATCCCGAACGGTTAATTATCGAATTAAATGCCACGAGAATCGAGCGCACCGACGCCGCGGCGCACAGATTTCTAAACCGTGACGGCTCAGCGACGGATACGTATTTAGTTGTTGCGCAACGGGGACAGGTGAGACAGCTCGGAAGTCTTCTAACAGACGTCTGCCAACAGAGACACTTGGATAATCGTAGAAACGTACGAAACTTAACCATTTTGTACACGGAACTGTTTCAATCTCGAAAACATTTCTTCCAACCCAGAACATTTTTTCGAAAATGTTGTATCTCTTTGAATAGGACGATTCTTGATGTCATTTGAAATGATTTTTCCCTCTGCGAAAATCTACTCCACATACGAAAAACACGGACCAATCAGAGCGCGGCTACTGCAGACGGATTCCGGCACGGCCAATGCCAACGCCACGCTCAGCAGGACCTGCGCTCCGATTGGCCCGTGTGTGTAACTGCTTAACAAAGCCGCGGAGAAGACTCTCGAGAAGGAAAAAGTTAGTTCAAATGACCTCTGGTTCATCGAAGGAAGTAGAACATTTTTGGGATACATCATCTGCAAAGAACAAGCAGCGATCCTTTTTCGATCGTTTAAGTAATTAAAAAGATAATGCACCGATGCCCATTAATTCATCCGCCCATTTTTCAGGATTAAAATGTCCACCAAATTGTCCACCATCTGAAATTTATCCCCACTATAGGCCTCATCATCTCCAAGATACAAGTAGATCTACGAAAACGAGGATCGAACGTTCGAATATCTCCGACTTGCTTAGATCGAAGCCCGTTCCGATCAATTTCGTTCGATCATGCTCAAGGTGTTTTAATCGGCTGCGAGGGATCAGCTTTCTTTTTCGCCACCTCCGACCGACACTGTCTGGTCGCGAGAAGAATTCAACCGTTACACGCCCACCAGACTAATAATTTCCTAGGGAACGCGAAAACTCCGCGAGCCGTCGATTCGTTCTCCGCCGGAGCGAATAAAACAAACGGGGAGATTAGGATCGCGATCTCCCCGAGTCATAATACCGACTCGGATAGGTGTACGTTACATAGGTGTGTCACGCGACCGATTACAAGCGGGCTGTATTAAGCTGCAACAAGGATTATTTCTCGGGTCCCGTTTTTCTCTTTAACCTGGCCGCGCTCGCCGGGGCGCTTTGCCTGTTGCGTATCCATTACCTCGGCCCGGAGAGCTCGATTTCCTCGGCTTTCCTCCGGGAAATATTTTTCGAACATTTTAATTGCAAATGGAACGGATTAGCCGACTTTAAAAAATTTATCGCTCGCGGCTGCTTAATTTTGCAAAGTGGCCTAAGCGAATCTCTTCAAGACTTCGGGATTCATTTATCGTCTAATAACATATTTTTTAATTCTTCTAATTTCTTTACTGCTTTAAAATACTTCTCGTGTTCGTTGTAAATACCATTTCGCGATTTTTTACTGCTAAAGCAGAAGAACGAACGAGCGATCAAAGTATTGACACTAATTTTGCGACGATACTTTCTTGTTCTTGAATATTTCTTTATGAAAGCTTCACCGGCTCATCGGCGATGTTTTTCCGATTAAAATGATGCCCCACACGACGTGATTCGGAGTGTACTCCATTGTTTAATCCTCGATTTAGTAGAACCTCGATTATCCGAACTGATCGCTAGAACAATTCGGATGATAGAACAGTTCCGGCTAATGGATTAAGTCGTTACCGGTCTGTATAATGAATCGTGTGATACAATGAATATTTTGGTACATTTATTAATAACGATTGCAGTAAACCGCACCGTGGTTTATTGTTAACGGTCTCCGCGCGAGAAAACGCAGGATCTTTGGAATACATAAATATTTCTGTCGGTATCGCTTCCACGGTACGATTAGTTATAGTCATAAAATGATTGTAACCTTCTCGAACACTATAATTTCCTTTATCTAGATCGGGGTCGGTTGCACGCGGATAGGGGCGTTAGAAATCGCCGATAAAGTCTACCCCAATGAATCGGCTGATCTACTTATTATATCAGCGTTTATGATATCTATTAGATTGTTTCTACAAGTGATTATAGCTATTAAATCACACGTATAATAGATTGTAGATCTGTGCACAGATTGTAGACTTTTATGGACTAAGTTGTAATAAACACGGACAAAGAACTGTACTTCTGATCCATCAAGACTTTCTGTATTCCGAGGAAAATAGAAGCTCATTACTCTTTTCAGACACTTTCTAATCTGAAGCTTTAGAGGACCAAGAATCGTAATTCATTGGAATTGCGAGTGAAATTGGAACATACTACAAATAATTCGTTCTTCAATATTTCAATGTTTGAAGTAATCCACAGGGAAATTAATTTCCAAAAATTCACTAATAAATCTAAATAATTTTAACTAAAAAATTATTAAATAGTCGCTGTTAGGCAACGTGTGAAATAAAGAGAAAATATTTACAGCATTCAAGGGATTTAGTATACTTATAAGTTATTAATGATTAAATTCACTAACAAATCTTCAACTGCGAGTCCTAAATTTTAACAAATCAGTAAACAATTTTAACAATCACATAAAAATCTTATCGGTCCAGCTATCGCCGTTTAAAAATTCACTAATAAATTTTTAACTATTAAAAAATTCCGAATATTAAAAAATTACCGACAGAGAACATTTAGAATAAAGAGAAAATATTTATAAACTACAAAACATCTGGTTCAACGGAACAGGGTGGAAATCCACATCAAGGTTCCTTCAAGATGTCCGCGGGCGACGTCACGCGTCCGCGCGATACCGAAAACACAGAGCGAGATGTATTCAGATAGACCCGGTAATTATGCGAGCGGCATGAATAAAACTGTTTCCCGGTGTTGTTTTAATAAATGCAAAACCCGGCCTGAATATTCATTGGCGGGTGGTTGGTTCCTTTTGTCGTCTACGGCGACCCCAGGAAAAAAAATGCGGAACCCGCGGAAAGCGTTCTCCGCGGAGAGGTCCCCATTTCCGGAAATTGAAAGTATAAGGTATCGGGTTATGAAAGTGTCTTACAATTACGAAACATTCCACGGCGGAGACGTGTAACGAGCCGGTGCCGCAATCGACCCAGGGACCATTACATAAAACGATTATTATCGGGCCTATTACTGCATAATGCCGCTAATACGTTGCTATTAACTATTAACTATTAACATCGGTTTTATACTATAATGCATAGACAGTCGAAAAGCTGCAATATCGCAGTTTCCAAGTGTGTGTTGTTCTGAGAATTTCCTGTAGCTCGTGAAAAAATTTGGCAAAAACTTGTAAAAATTCTTCCAAGTATACACTACATGTATAAAAAAAAAAAGTATTGGAAGCTTCATAATTGCAATTATTTGAAAATTTTGTATCAGTAAATAATGTCAAGAAAATTCTTTAAAAAATTTTTTAAATTACCTCCATGCACTACAAGACCGTCATACCGGAAAATTGAAAAGGTTTAAGGGAGCCTCACATTTGCAATGATTTTACGCGATCGTGACGCACCCTAACGAAAATTAGAAAAAGACTGCTGGAGTCGTTACAAATTTTTAGTTCGCGCAATTTGCCAGGTTGCGTAATAGTTGTAATAAAAGTGGCATTAGACGGGAAACAGAAGTTCCGGCGTCTCCGGAGCAGCTTATCGACGACGGCGATTCGTTTGCTATTTCAAGTTGCACGAATGTGCACACGGTTGACCGTCCGTCTCTTTCGTTGGCACGGTTACGCCGACCGGTCGTTAGGCGGGAGATTAATTAAGTTAAAATCACATGTAACGGGCCCGGGACAGCATGTAACGGGTCGCTGTACAGCTTCACTTTGTCGAGGCTCCCTTAATTTGACAGGGGAACGAACGGAAAGGTACTGTTGCTCGCTTCGCGGATTAATGTCTGATTAATAGACGCAATAATTCAACGATGCGATCGTTTAGCGGTAATTAATAAACGTGCTTTATTGCCCGGGAATAATGCATATTATATCGTCCGTGGCACCTTGCGTTGTAACGGGTGCGCCAACAGGAGTCGATGACTCGATCGCTCCTCGCGGCTCTCGAGACCACGAATTTTTCGCATTTTCTGGCGGAAAATGATGTTCGGTCATAAATAAGACCGAACGTGGGAGTAGGGACAGCCACTCGACGGCGACGGTCCTGGGACTGTTTGGGTGTCACCGGACACCATTTGAATTTAGACGTTAAGAATCTTGGACAGGACAATCTGGCGACGAACTAATTTACGATACATTTGCACGCAACTATGACAGACGAAAACACAATACGACTGCAACAGACTCCCACTCCGACCGCTAAAACAAACATTTAAAGACCAATGAGAATTCACGCAACGTTTCCCATACTGACCAATCAGGACAAGACGAACAGTTCAAATCATTACATCACTAAAACCACATCACTTAGAACGCTTTGTACCAGTTTTTTGATCATTGTTAAATATATGTTTTAAAGTTGTTTTCCATTAAGTGTCGACATTATTCATTTTTCAAATAGGCGTAACTATCCAGTTACGTCATAGCCCCCGATATCGCCGCGAACCGGATTTACGACCCGCGAAATTCGAAAAAAGAATTGCGATATTCGGGACGCTTCAAATGAAAATTCCGGAATTTGTTCGAATTTTATCATCACGTAGAAAAATCGCTTGCGTTTCATTTACGAAGCTTTGCGATATTGGCCGGGGAGCTTCGCGATGGCGTCGCGACGTCTTCGACGACGGCGTCCGGAAGAACGAGCGAGCCGTGTGTGGTGCTCGCCGACCTCCTTATCGATAACGTGACCGGGCGTAATGCAGAAGATCGGTAGAGTGCAGCGGTGTATGCACGCGGTGTATGATCGCATTATCTGAAATGCACAGCTGCCGGTCTCCCACACGGAGATTCGTCGTTCCGTGGCCCCCGTGGCAAAAACAAAACTCCGCGCGGCAGGCGATACTGTTCGCGTGATCACACGTGTGGCATGTTAATACACAATAAGAAATTAAGAACGTCCGCCATTTCTCGGCCGCTCATCCCCCAAACCGGGGGATGGATTTCGCGTGATGGCCGCAACCGTTGCGAAAACTCGCCCGACAGGGGAAGATTCACAACCAGGAAATTCCGAATATTATGAAACTTTCGGGATACGTGCTCGGCGGCATGCATTCCGGATCTGTGTTATACGCGATTATTTTTCCTGCACGTATCGCTCCGACTGGCTAAAATTAAACGTTCGAATTCGGTCCTAAAAGTTGTGCTGCGAAACATTCTATTCCGCCGTAGTTGATATTGTCAAAGCATCAATTTAGAAATCAATTTCGCTTATGTTCGATAGATTCAATTAATCCTCACGTCGAAAGATTGCAAATTTTATAATTTTCTTTTTTCGTGGAACTTCTACCATCGCATTCGTCCCGTTTCTCTAATTAAAATGACTCCAAACACGACGCCATTACGATCACACTTACTCGTGTAACAAGCGTAGTTCAGAATTCGTGTACCTCTACCGTAACTGTTAAGTCCGTAACCTTCATCGCCTACCCCCCAGTAATAGTATCGTGTTTGGTGTCATTTTAATCGGATAAACGAGACGAATACGATGGTAAAAGTTTCGTGGACCTACCCAGTAATTAGTTTAATTTAATCGTTGAGACGATTTCGATGCTCTGGATCAGAATGAACGAAGATGTCTCGAATCGAGAGATGCGATTAAAAACAAAGTTGATGCACAATCGTCCACAAGGAGCCGAGCACTTCCCCCAGCAGAATCGTCAAAAGCATTCCCTTTCTAAGATTTAATTGACGTCGTTGCGGACCCGAGTTTCTCCGGCGATCGAACGATTGGTCGAGCAAACGTCGACGGTAAATCTCGATAATGAATGATAGATAAGACGGTTTTCTAGGGAGCCGGGCCGCATAATGAGTTCCAGAGAGAGAGCGTCTAGGCAAACAGAGATTCGTTTAGCGCTCTCGGGACAGCTACCGGTTCGATCAAACAACCGGTGTGGACCGGTAACAATGAAACGTTTCTTTTTTTTCCACCGGTTCAAGGAAAAGGAAAGAGATAGAGAACAGAGTGAACAAAAAAAAAAGAAAAAAAAATAGGAACCGAGCGAAACGGAGAAAATGCGGCCGAAAAGGCAAAGCCCGGGAGCCCGGGACACGTTAACGACCCTGCAGGTGCTAATTGCGGTGGCGGCGAGCCAAGGCCCTGGACAGATTCTGGACGAGACGATTCGGGGACAACCCAGCTAAACACTTCGGCAAACAGACCCGAACCTGTCCGGACCTCCTGCGTGCCATACAAAAGGGAAAACTCTTAACGTTCACCCTTTAATAGGCGCTGCGAGATCCGTTCGGGGGACTTACAAATCGCCGCGGTGCACAGTGGTCCGGATTCATGAATTTTGTGGTTTTCTTTTTTCTGTGAGAAAGAGCAGTTCTTTCTAAAGTTGATAAAACCTATTCCATTCCCTGCTCTGCGAGTTGAGTAACACGTTCACTGACACAGCTTGTGTTAGTTGCACCAAATTAGAATTAATACAGATTTTATGGTGGAATGCAGGAAATATTCTAAAATTCGACTTTGGTTCTGCTTGAACAGTAGATAATGCCATAAAATTTTACGATCGAGTTGGACATTCTTCAAGCCTTCAAGAATCATATTTCTGGATTTTATGATTTATTTGAACATTTTTCAATGATTCAAGAATTACATTTCTGGATTTTATGATTTATTTGATCATTTTTCAATGGTTCAAGAATTATATTTCTAGATTTTATGATTTATTTGCGCGTCTTTCAATGGTCGCAAAGAATAGCACAACTACAGGATCTAAGAAACAGCGCGGACCCGACAGTTTTTCTTAGATCGAAGCTCCACTGTAATTCTGGATTTCAAGATTTATCTGTGGCCCTCCTTCAACAGCTGAGGAATTATATTTCTGGATTGCATGATTCGGTTGAAGAATTTTTTAATGGCCCGTATTTCTGGATGAATGATATTTCCAGACGCCTCGTCCGAAACAATCGCATAATCGAGCGACACAGTCAACAACCGAGTTGCAGCGGGCCCACCCTCGTGCCGACGGGATCAACACCTAACCAGGGAATAGTGTGTAAACAAAGCTGCACGGTCGCGGGCCGTGATGCAAATGCGAATTGCGAGTAAGCTCGAGAGCGGCGCGGCGCGTTGTTCCCGGTGAAATTTCGCGCGCACGCTTAAACGAGCTGTCATCGTAGGAACGCGTGTACAGGGGTGTTCAAACGCAGCCGACCGTACCACTGTCAACGGAACTGACTGTCACGATGGCGAAATTTGCATCGGCGCGGCCGCTTCTCCTTTCACGCCTTATACGAGGAATGACAGCCTCGTAATCTGCGTCCTCCCACACTGACCGCGGTCTTATTCTCGGCCTCTCTCCTCCGCTCGCGCTATCTCCTCTCCACCTTTGTCTTCCTCCTATTCCTTCTCCTCGTTTTCTTCTCCATTCTACCATTTCTTTTTTTTCTTTTTGCTCGTCCCTTACTCTTTCGTTCTACACCGTCGTCATTTATCCCGGCGTCAGCTTCGCGATCTTCCTGGCCCAAGGCCTCGAACTAGCACTCCGAGAGAGGATTCTAACCGGAACAACAAAGCGAACAGAGCGAACGCAGAAGATCGGTACGCCGTTTCATTGATTTCGTTCGGTCTCTGCCTGGTGGCGAGCTAACTCGATGCGCTGCCGTGCAGAATTAAAAGAGCACTGCATTTTCATCGCAACGTACGCGATCTTCAGACTGTTGTAACTTTGTGACGAGAGATCGTGCAGGCACCCGGGTAGGCTCGTTTTAAAGCATAGAATCTCCACTTCCGTTGTACCCTAGCTCTCTCGGATCTTTCTGAATTTTGCGGGAGGGCCGAAAATTCGGGCTTAACCACGTCCCTTAAAATAGCGACTGGGGGGGCGTCATCGATTTTGGATGCCAAAGCATTTTTAACTTGTAGTAATTCCTATAACTTGATTAGAATCAGTTAAATTTGATTGGATTAAAATTTACACAAAATATATTAAAATATTTAACACTAAACCTACTAAGCACTAAAAGCGATTCAAACGTTTCAGCTTATAAAAATGACAAGGCTCTATTTATTTAAATTTTGTGCAATTTTTATTCCAATAGGTGCTCGAATAAAAAAATGATTGAAAATATAAAAACCGATTATTTCACCGGTACTGGGTTTATTGTTGAATTCAACTTTTTAACTAAACAGCGACTCGACAATTTTACACTAAAGCAATAACAAATTTTACTTTCCACCATTTCGTATGTACAGCAAAATTGAATAATTTCAGTCAGAAAATTCAGAATTAAATCGTGAGGCAAAGGGTAAATCCATAGCACTCGAATGGGGTGGCTCTGAGGCGCCACCCAAAAAAATCGCTACACCCTTATTGAAAATATTACGTGTGTAGTCCGCGTGAGTTGAAACTCGCGGTCACGACGTGTGACGCAAAGAGATGCGTCTTGGTACTTTAGGGCGAGCGCCTATCGCGCGAGCGATCACGGTAACGTGTAAAAACCAATTTCGAATGGGCAGTCGCGAACGAGTAGTCGACGAGGAACAGTCTGCGTGACATAAGGTGTAAACATTAATATACATTACACACGTATTAATGTTTAACGTGTGATCGTCATATTCTCAAAATATATATATATATTGTCAACGACCATTGCCTCGCTGAAAATACCGGTTCTCGTTCGATCACCGAAGTTAAACGGCGTAGGACGGGGTCCGCACCTAGGATGGGTGACCGCTCGGTAAAAAGCCGGGAAGTGACCCTCTGGGTGCGTTTCACGTGTTGTTGGCAAAATAGGTGGTTCGGAACCCACCTTAATAAAAAGTAGGTCCCGCTGAAATTGGAAATTAGGCGATAGTTGATGATTGGTAAAGGGAGAGGTGGTGGAATGGATTTGAAACCCTGAGGGGACCAAATATCATTACATACGTTACATATATATATATATTGTTTGTCTCATCAACGCTTACGTTGAATTTACAAACAAACTCCAACAGCGTGCACTGGATTTAATCACATCGTTCGCTTACATGCTCAAGAATACTGACGCTCGAAGGGAACGCAAAGAGAAATCGATTTTTTGAAACCGATGTGACTCGACGAACGAGCACTCTAAATCCACTTTGTTCCACGATTCGCCCAAGGGCCGGAGCGCGTTCGCAATCGCGATCTCGCCCTAGGATAGACGATCGAACGTAGAACAGTTCCCGGCGCGGCGGTTCAATGTTGCACGCATCCCGTAATCGATTTGCAACAAGGTCGGCGCGGATATACGCGAGATTGCTGCACCGCGGGTATATTCAATTCGCCGAGGGAAAGGTACCGTTCGAGGCTGCAGGTGAAAAGGAGGAGAGCGAGGTAAACCAAAGAGGAAGAGGGAGAGGAGAGAAAGGAGAGACGAGAGGAGCAGCTTCTCGAAGAGAGAGAGAACGGGTTACTCGTAAAATTCCTCGGGACTAATTACCTCCACGGGCTGGGAGGCGCGAGCGCGAGCAAGCGGACACTGCGGCGCGTCATCGCCGTTAATCGCGGAGTAATTAATAGGCGATCGTCGCTAATTGCGCGATCGGATCTCAAGGATCTTAATGGTGCGTGACGTTCGCGTTCGCCGATCCCCATTGGCTGCTATCCGTTCCATGAGACATCCTTTGGATCGTGGACGAACGAATTCGGACCCGAACGTTTTCGTTTTACATCTGTCACTTCGATTGCGTTGCATACAGAGATTCGAACGGATGTAATGCATTCCAATAATCTCACTAATTTGAACGATTCGGTTGTTATTCATCGAAAATGCAGATCGTGATTGACGCTAGAATTATTGGGGCCAAAACAACTTACTTCTGATGTTTCCTTTTAAACGATTTTGTTGGTCTTTGTTATTCCGGCAGGGGACGTTCGTTAATACATTTGTGACAATTTTCTGGTGAATATGAGACCGAACACGACACAGCCTGGTTTGCATTTACTGGTTTAACACTAAACCTACCGAGCACTAAAAGCAATTAAAATTTTTTTGCTTATAAACAAGAACAAGGCTCTATTCATTCAGATTTTGTGCAATTTTTGTCTCAATATGAGCTTTGGAGAAAAAAATTATCTATAATATATAGAAAAATATTAAATCAGTCATTTTGACCGGCAGTCACTAAAGAAAAAAAAGACTGGAAAGTAGGTGTTTAGAAAGATTCAATTTTCAAAGTTGTAAAATATATATATATAATGTTAAAAGTTACACATACACATAGCCAAAAGAATGCTCTTTAACACTATGTAGTTAGTTTTTGTATAAACATTACTGACAAAAGCGTATGATGAGGCAAAGAACGTAAATTTCGGGAAGAAATGCGGCCTATCTTAGAATTGAATTTTTGCTTGTTTTCAAACTGTTCTGGAACAATAATGGGTGATTTTTAGCAATTTATATTTGTGGTACAATTTAGTTTGAACATTTAAGAAGCTATTGGCATAAATTTCATTAATTTTGGACGAAGTTGAAAAAATGATTTTTGGCCACGTTTTGGCGATTTCGAACCACTGTGCGGCTCTCGCGAGTCAGTTAGCCGTTCGGTTGATATTTAGACGTCTCCTAAACCGTTTTGGAGTGGGGGCGATGGGTCCGGGACTGTTATTTACGCGGCGTGACGAGTATCTCCGGTCGGTGGACGGTGATTCGGCGGTTCCTCGGAATCTTTGTTCCCCTCTGGGACCACAAATTGTCTCGTGTTACACGCGTCGTTCTTGAAGCCGCGACCGAACGACAGAAAGAGAGAGGATTCCCGACGTTCAACGGTTCCGTCGTTAGCCGCCGCCGCCGCCGCGCCATTCGCACCTGCAGCATCACCGTTCATTGTGCACCTGTCATGTTTCACACCCTTAAAACAACAATCGCCGTTGACCCGCCGTTGGCGAGATTACTCGACTCGATGGACCCGCCGCGCCGCCACCGGACCGTCTCTTTCGCTAGCCGGAGTCCGAAAAATCGCCGATTTATTTATTTATTTACCCAGGCAACGGGGACGCCAGAAAGCCACCACTCGGCCATTCTGCTGGTCTGTTTACCTACTCGGGCAACCCTAAACAAAGATCATTCCTGTCGGGGCATGCTGATCGTGGATCGAGATGCGGATCTCGTAGATTCGATTTTGACAATGGAAATACACCGAGTAGAAGAGTACTGAACGCAATTAGTGTACACTTCTTTACAATGTAATGACAAGAATGGATTTATACAAATTTCAGTGAAAAAGTGTAGAGTTCTGTTTAAAATTTTCAAGGTGACCTTCATAGCAGGCTTCAATGTTAGCTCAAGGTCAAGCAATTTTACGCATGCACGGCAAGAACGAGTGAGTACGATTTAGTAGAAGAATGTGAGAATTACACGTCTTATGAAAATGATTACAAGAAGAATGAAAATTAAAAATAATAATTAATCTGCCAATCCAAGAGACGTCTTTCGACAGTTACAATAATTAAGATCTAAAGTTGCGCGTTTTGGCGGCATAAGGGTGGGTTTACAATTATTTTTCGAAGCCTCCAATTAAAGTCTGGAGCATGATCGCCAGCCAAAGCATCCCGAGCAGCATCGAACCCGAAGAGAAGAATAAAGGGACACGGTTTATGAAGCAGGATACCTTATAGGGCTGCTACGAGTGGGACACGTACAGGTCGAGTGGCGAATGTGACCAACGCGACGTGGCAATGATAATTAATCAAGCTGAACGCCATGCTGGCGCCGTCCAAACACCGTAATAATAACGCTAGCTGTGTGGTCCATCCTTGTTTTGTGCTTGGCCGGACCATGAAATAGTTCTCTGCACGTGGAAGGGTCAACTATTTGGGACGATGAAAATGTAATATAAAAAGTCAAAATTAATTAAAATTCCAATTGGAACGAATATTTTTCAATATTATTATGATACCAAATTTGTCGAGCAAAAGCACGCTGAACGAATCATTAACACTAAACTTACCTAAAAATGGCACAATCGAATTTATTTGGATTTTGTCCGATTTTTATCATAATGTGTGCTGTACACTAAACCTAGCACTGGAAGCGATTAAAATATTTCAGCTTATAAAAATGACAAGGCTCTATTTATTCAGACTTTGTGCAATTTTTTTTACAATATGTGCATGGACAAAGAAATTAATCGAATCAATTTTCATGGAAGTCACTTTATAAATTCAATAATTGTAAAATAAAAAATATAAAACCGGTCATTTGACCGGCAGTGGCAGGTTTAGTGTTAAATATGTATTCGTTTTTTAAAAATAAATGATACGTTTTATTAATAAATTAAGACGCCGAGACTCCCTTCAGAATCGTGTATGTAATATTAGGTTGTTCGGAGAGTCATTTCGTTTGCTCAAGGGAAAATAAATGCCAATTTCTTACTATTCAGAATAAGTTTTATCACATTTTGTTCTATGATCCTTATCGATTTTTCAAGCAACTCAAAGACCCAATGCTCGTAGAATTTCTGTCTTTTATCAGCAAAAAAAATGGAGTGTACACGACGTTACTTGAATGAAATTGCTTTCCGAACGACCTAATAATTTCCACTGGAAGCGTCTTTATAAATACAATAATTGTAGAATACAAAATCATGAGACGGTAAGTTGACCGACAGTGTTAAACAGCCGATCAGGCATCGAGCTCTCAAAAAGGAACCTACACAGCGAGAAGTGTCTTGCGACAAGGCGGCTCGGGGTCGAAAGTGGTATCGCTGGGCTGCATTGCCGTGGAAATTGATATTACCGCTGGAAATGTAACAAGGAACGAGGAAAGACAGCCGTGGCTTATACCAGGAAGAAACCTCCCGAGGCACAGGGAGAGAGCGAGGAGAGGCCGAGAAACGTCTTTCTCCTCTCTCCTTCTCTCTATCTCTCTGTCACTCTTTTTCAGCGGAGAACCAGGTTACAGCATCGCCCGAAGACAGAAACGCGCACGGTCGGAAACGTCGGTCGATCTGCGGCGGTCGTACAGGTGCGGCCCAGCTCGTAAAGATGCAAATCCGCCGAACTGATGGACTCGTCAGCGACTGTCAAAGCGCGATTGCCACAGAGAACGAGCGAAAGGGTGGGAGAGAGAGAGAGAGAGAGAGAGAGAGAGAGAGAGAGAGAGAGAGA
>CM052208.1:4241797-4324368 GCA_028454225.1 Lasioglossum leucozonium
AGAGAGAGAGAGAGAGAGAGAGAGAGAGAGAGAGAGAGAGAGAGAGAGAGATGTTGAACGCGTGCAACACGCTCGCCGGTTCCCGCCGCGAAACAATATTCCGTTGCGGCCCCGCAAGATAAACAATGAGGAGCCCTTCCTCCGGTTCCCTCGAGTTCCCCGGAGAAGAATCGCAGCCTTTCTTCCCGGTGCCAGGCGACGCCCTGGCTCTTATTTTCTGTTTGCTCGGCAAACAAACCCTTCCCGATCGGCCCAGCCATGTCCTCATCCTCCTCGGGACGATTGTCGAACCAATACGCCCAGAGATACTTGGGAGATTCTTCGCGCGAAGCGACGCGCCGCGCCGGGTCACGAGCGCTGCTGTTCGCCGATTGTCACGTTGCTACACTGTTCCCGAACAGCGCCGAAGTAGCCGCGATCGCATTTGGTTAGGATCAGTATGGCAAACACACCGGCCCGCTCGGTAAACAGCTGATCGCGCAGCTTTCGCGCGAGCATCAAGCCGTAGAAATGGTCGGTTGCCGAGCGTGTTGTTGAATAAACGAACGAATGAATATCTTTATTCTGTCTTCGATGTTTAATTGAGAATCGCTACGCAGCGAGCCAATATTTGTTTAACGCGTCCAGTGCCACGCTAATATCCGTGGACAATCGCGCGACAACGAAACAACTTGTTTAATAATTAACAGAAAAGACGAGGATTTAGTTAATAGATCGCACTAAGAATTGATTTTCGATCGAGAAATTGATTCGTTGATATATGATCGACCCGGTTCACAATGTTGATACACGAAATAGTGGAACTCCGATTATCCGAACTAATCAGTGTAATGCGAACCTTCCTCTCCCTGACGCTTCCGCCACAGCCCGGTCACGTGACGCCATTCCATGTTTTAATGCAGGCGTCACAATGTCACGTGACTAATCCGGTACTGGCGGAGAGGGGGTTACTGTATTCCCCTCAATTCTAACGACACCGGTGACAACGATTTTAACTTTTACTGATTTGTACATACTTATATAACGAACGTGTGTTTGTGGATCGCATTACCGTGGATCATGGTAAATGTATCCAGCAGCGTTGCCAACTACTATTGGCCAATATCAAGTCTCTCACGTCCTATTCGCAGACCCTTCATTTTTGCGGTATCTCGAAACCGTCGTGTCCGAGAAACCTTCTATCATTCGCCTTTTGTATCCCGACATAAATACAATAAGCACGATTACGAAATCAACCTGCGCAGATGTCCCTTCCAGTTTTTCACATCGTGGGAAAAGCGTTTCACTGTCTCGTACACCGGCAACCGAATAAAACGTCCGTTGATAATTATTATACTAGACCCGCGGATTTTACGCGTTCGTGACGAGAGTAGATTAAACAGGAAGCACTGGGAACGTTGGAGAAGTTCGAGGCTGTTGTTGCAATGCTTTCAATTTGAGCGGATCGTTGAAAGATGACGCGGAGCTCTGTTTCGAAGTTAATGTTAAACATTTTTATTTTTTATAGTGAAGCAATCTCTTTTTGTTGGATAGCAAGGTGACATTAGTAACGATTAAATTTAAAAAAAAAATAAAAACAACTGCTATACAACAATGATATTCGAAATAAGAAACCGAAAAATGGTTTAATCTTCATGGTAGCAACATATTGCGGAATTTATTCTGAACAATGATACATAATATTAATAATAATTCGATTGGATCGTTGAAAGATGATATGGAGCTCTGTTTCGAAATTAATGCAAAATATTTTTATTTTGTGTAATGAAGCAATCTCTTTTCAATTTTTCAAGCATTCACTTTTTAAAAAAATTAAAAACAATTGCTGTACAACAATGATATACGAAATAATACTAGAAACAGAAAAATAGTTTAATTTTCGGTTTAGCAAAACGTTCCGCAATTTATACTGAGTAATACTGCTTAAAGTTACATTCCTCATTTTCTAAAGTTTCTTCTACACTGCTCCTGCATTCTCTCATTATCCTAAGTTCTCAAATGTTTTATAACAAATGATGTGAACCAATTTAGCAAATTAGAAATTATTTCGCGTTACAGTATCATCGTTTTAAGTAGCGTCTCGGAGTCATTGTTCGAGTGGAAAAGGTCAGAAGTCAAGAAAGACAGTAGGCAGCAGTTGGAGCACTCCAAGCAGAAGAAAATCGAAAGAAAGTAAGATCAAATGAAAGGAAAAACAAGAATCAGCAAAAGAATAGCGAGCGAGCAAGAGAGAGAGAGAGTCCAGAGAGGAGAGACGGAACGGAGTAAAGTGCAGATCGTACTCGTCGTCCGGTTGCCAGGCAACGCGCTAATTAGCCCACCCAGCTCTTTGGAGTGGATACTCGACGGTACTTGGCAATCTCTCTCTCTCTCTCTCTCTCTCTGCTCTCCTCTCCGTCCACCGGTCTCTTTGTCAGTGGCTGCACCAGGGTAGTGACATCGTACCGGTAGGATCATTAATGCGGCAGTCAACGCGCTTCGGTTTCCCAGCGAGGCTTTTCTGCGCGAATCAATCGAGAGCGGTAGAATTCGATCGTAAGAGCTCGTCGATTCCTTTCCTCGTCGGGGCCGTTCCTTTATTTGTTTACGTCGAACATCGATTCCCCATCTAATTACAGGACGGAAATTGAACAAGCGACTAGGGTCATCGTGTAATACCGCGGTCGAGCCGGCCCCTTGCCGGTGATAGATACCGATGGGAAATTATCGTTATTAGCCCGCCGCGGAAAAATCCACGATCAACCCGTGGAAGGATTTACGCTGCTCCACTGATATCAAACCGATCGAATGGTTTCGGCTCCAAAGCTTGCGGGAGAGTCAGTTGAATAGCAATGTCTCCGATTTATGCGAAAATTTCCGGACAGCAGTGTCGGTTGCATCGTCTACACACACTGTTCTGAAAAATAACTATTTTGTTTATACTGATTTTTTGATGAAACTCTTACCAGCTCGTTCGTCACATTTTTCTGGTTGAAACGACACCAAACACGATAAATTTTGGTTCATATTCACTCGGTTAATCGACGATGTAGTATGAACCTCGATTATCCGAACATCATCACCGAACAATCAATTATGTATGCAACCGAAGTGGAATGAGATTGTGTTTTTCCTTTTAATCGATGCGGCAGATGTATTAAGTGGACAGCAGATATTTATGCTAAATAAAAATTGTCTTGTTCAATTTTGAGAGATGAAGGGCTAATAAAAATTTCCTCTTTCAATAATTTTAATAAGGAACAGAACTATTAGCCGACAATTTTCACTGTTTTCATTTCGTTCATTTTTGCCATAAGTGGATGGAAACCGCAGTCTAGTAATAATATTTTCAAATTCTTCTAATTTGCAATTGTACAATACGAAGTTCGTATATTTGACTGACTCTCGTGTACACTGTTCTCTAGATCGAAAAGAATAAAGCAAGAACAAAGCTGAAATATTGAACAGCGTGTAGGTAACACTGATATGCACGTAATCCTACATTAAAGGTTAGGAATTAAATATCACTGACGATGAGAGACCGCGAACTTTAGGATCCGATTCGATCCTGCCACCCGCGGAGTTGACCGAAAAATGACAAAGGATCTTGCGAAAACGTCGATCAAAAGATCTCTTGCGCTTCAATATTAATTTTAACCTTCGGCGCTCTTTTAGAATATTAAAAGAATTGCCTACTAACATTAAAAAAATTATTTATTAAAAATTCTGCGCCGGCGGAAAATTAGACTTGTTCCTCGTTGCCAAAACAGATAATAAATTGTTTTAATCGTCACTGCTACTGAACAATTTAGTAAGCTAAAAATCAGCTACCTCAGCTACAAATTTTCACTTGGAAAAACTCTGGAATAGGTAGCTAACAATTTACAAAAATAAAAGAGCAAAATCGTTGATGTGTCTTAGCAACCGATTCCCAGTCTTCGGTTTAAATGATCCGCTAACACGATCGCATCTCAATTCCTCGTTTCCTCGATCACGCGCCACATGTTCCTCCGTTTCGGATCGAGGCTCCAGGTTTCGCAAAGCAGATTAGTCGCGTGGATTCAGCTGGTTGCGCAAGGACCGCGTTCCAACGCATCGATCCGTTGTTCAAGGATCCGCGATTCCGTCCGAGTTCGTCAAACCTTTCCATTCCGACGATTACTCACTGGTTCGACGTCCGAACGGAATTCCGGAGTTGCGAGAAGCAACTTTGCTTTTTCGACAATTTCCGACGATGCCTGCCCATTGAACCCCATTCGCTACGAAAATTGGTTAAAATTTTGCAACAACTATTTCTGTATGAAACTTTCGTCAATGTATTTCTGACATTTTCCCGATTAAAATGAGTCCAAGCACGATGCAACTTGCATCCTATTTACTAGTTTAATCCACGATAGAGTACAACCTCGGTTATCCGAACCGACGATATCCGTATTCAATCTAAGAAAACAGTTAAAATTAAACAAATTAGTAAACAAACCAGTAAAGATTTATTCTAGCAAAATAACTTTTCTGTTATTTAATCGAGCAGTTCGGATAATAGAGGTTCTACTATATCGTGAATTAAACAAACAAATGAACTCCCAATTATATCATGTTGGGTGTCATTTTAATCAGGGAAATGTTACGAACATTTTCAGAACTGACAATATGAGCCAATATAAATAGCGTGATCAACGAGACAAACGATCCACGTATGAAATTTCCAAAATAAATTGAGCAATCTAAGTACGAGATCGACCAAGGACAATTCCTCATTTGTCTCGTACAAGTCAAGAGATGCAGTATGTGTCGCATGCGATCAAAAATCTTATTCAGTCTAACTACAGTCTAAGTGGCCGTCCTCCCGACACGGTGGCAAAGAATAAGGTTTCAGAGGAATCTCTGCGTGGCATCCGCTCGTCTGTTTTGTCGGCGCTTCAAGCTGTGAAATTGCTCCGACTTATCATTCGAGCTAACGAGTCCGTAACCGTCTTCACACTTCACACTCGCTTCGCACTGTCTATTCCCTGCGTCTTCCTTGCAGTGGCGTCGCCAACAGGGGACCGATCTGTTCACTCAACTTCTCTGGGGATCTTTGGATCGGAGTTGATCCGATTCGAATCGGATCTATTACGAGAATTTGCGGACTTCGAATCGGCACTTGGCATTTAGGTTGATTATTCTAATCAAATTCCCCTCAAATGTTTTACGAGTTTACTTTTCTCGTGATCTTCAGACCTAGAATGATTTTTCAAATTGGGATTTTTCCGGAGATCTTCGGATCTAGTCTGTACTCTTAAATCAGTACTGTTATGGGGATCTAGGGTGATCTTTCGATTCAATTTTTCTGGGAATCTCTAGATCCAGATTTTTCTTTCGAACTGCAATTTTTCTGAATATATTCAAATTTTTTAGTAAGTCAACTTTTCTGGGGATCTTTGGATCTAGACTCTAGATTATTATTTTGAACCAGTATTTTTATAGAGATCTATGCTGATCTTTCGATTCAATTTTTCTGGGAATCTCTAGATCCAGATTTTTCTTTCAAATTGGAATTTTTTTTTAATATTTTCAAAGTTAGCGAGTCAACTTTTCTGGGGATCTTTGGATCTAGACTACAGATTATCATTTTGAACCAGTACTTTTATAGAGATCTATGCTGATCTTTCGATTTAATTTTTCTGGGGATCTCTAGATCCAGATTTCTCTTTCGAATTGAAATTTTTCTGAATATTTTCAAATTTGTTAGCGAGTCAACTTTTTTGGGGATCTTTGGATCTAGACTCTAGACTTCATTTTGAACCAGTACTTTTATGGAGATCTATGCTGATATTTCGATTCAATTTTTCTGGGGATCTCTAGATCCAGATTTCTCTTTCGAATTGCAATTTTTCTGAATATTTTCAAATTTGTTAGTGAGTCAACTTTTTTGGGGATCTTTGGATCTAGATTCTAGATTATCATTTTGAACCAGTACTTTTATGGAGATCTAAGCTGATCTCTTGAGTCAATTTTTCTGGGAATCTCTAGATCCAGATTTCTCCTTCGAATTGAAATTTTTTTGAATATTTTCAAATTTGTTAGCGAGTCAACTTTTCTGGCGATCTTTGGATCTAGACTCTTGACTTCATTTTGAACCAATACTTTTATGGAGATCTATGCTGATCTTTCGATTCAATTTTTCTGGGTGTCTCTAAATCCAGATTTCTCTTTCGAATTGAAATTTTTCTGAATATTTTCGAATTTGTTAGCGAGTCTACTTTTCTGGGGATCTTTGGATCTAGACTTCTGAGAATTTTCAGGTCTAGATTTCGACGCCACTGGTTCTCGCCGATCAAGAAAGAATCCTCGACCAGGCTTGTCACCCCGTGGAACGCCGGTGGTTTCGAGGGATGGTCAGCCAGCAATCGCCTGTAATTTGTGCCTCGGCCGACATCGATGGCGTTCATTGTTGTTCCGTCTCGCTTTCGATGGGCACGCACACGCGTCAACCTCAAAGACCCGTTTTCTTTTCGGGGTCTCCTTCGAACCGATCACCGTAGCAATATTTATCAAATCGTCTGAAAGAGATTCGTCAGGGTACTTAACGTTAGATGCACTGACAGTCAACGTGACTCGAAGTGCCTTATCAAAATTGCTGGAAACCAATCACTAGACTGCGAATTTTATTTATGCATTTACGAAAGAATTTAATGTTGTCAATATTGTATTCTTTCTGATACAAAAATGCTTAATCTCTATCTAACAAAGAAAAAGTTTTTTGGTTACTTAACACTCACCAGTCAAATGACCGGTTCTAGATCTTTTATTTTACAATTATTGAAATTATAAACATACTTTCATACGAAATGATATAATGAAATATCTTTATTAAAGCACATATTACAATAACAACCGCGCAGAGTCCTAATAAATTACATCTTGTCACTTTTATAAGGCAACATGTGTCTGTTACATTTACAGCTCGCTACGTTTAGTGTTAAATGATGCAGTAAGATATCCCTATAATTTCAGACAGATTGATTCGACGCATCACCTGAAATAAACTCACAAACATTGACACAGCTCCCAGACACGTATACATATGCGACGAGCACGATTTTGTGTTTTAAAGTTGAATCAATGTTCTACACTTCGTTACTCAATACGTCAGCACTTCGCAAACTATATATTAGTATTTAATAAACCATTGAACAAAATACAACAACTGTGGCAAGCCCGAAGCAAGCGTCAGCAACGAACGTGTTAATTTCGAGGCAGTTTACATCGCGCTCCCTCCTTAAGGTCTCCGCGAAATTACAGAACGGCGGTTACGATTGAAAGATACGGTGCTTCCGAGGCAGGATTTACACTTGTTCCATAAAAATGCAAAGTAAAAAAAAAAAAGAAAAAAGGGATCGGTGACGGGGATCTGACGCGTCAACGTTCCACATACATATCTGTACGCATTACGGCGGCGGCGCGGCGGTGTCCATCGTTGCGTGGAGCATGTTAATGAATGTATTTGGGTTAATATACATTTCAATTTCTGCATGTTGCCTGTTAACCGGCCCGTGCAATTTCTTTTATCATTCGGAAACGTTTTCGGGCAGTGATTACTGTAATTAGAGCCGGCTCAAAGGAGCCGAAAAATTGCCGGACCCTTTCCTCGCGAATGCCGCGCGCGTCCCCTCTTGCGGAGCGGGGCGGTCCCGCGTCGCGGAAACGCGCCGAAAACAGCTGCGCGTCTCGAAATAACGTGCGAGAAGTTAATAAATGCCATCTGCGAAACATCGCCCACGGGGGAACGTCAAAGCGTCTTCATAAATGTCGATCCTCGCGGTCACAGGCCGCCGACGTGCGCGTTACGGCACTGCTTTCCTTTGACACGTTTCAACGAATCACGGTAATGCCCCGATACATGTACCGGAGGTGGACAATTGGCGAAAAATTTATCTCTGACACCGTCTGTGCCTCACGAGGAAGCTCGATAAGTTGTGTTGCATGACACTGAATCAAAGATAATTGGACAAAGCTATTTTTAATTATTTTTTTATGAAATTTTTCTTCGGTCCAGCTAAGAACCTTTCCGCGCGGAGTCTGGGACACGGGCCTGTCAATAGATTCGAATTGTTCACAAGACGTAAATTGTCTTTTAATTTAGGCTCGTACGGTTGTACGCAATGCGTTACGGTCGCACAGTCCGATGGAAGATCGCGTGACAGTGTCCTGTCGTTACAAAGAGGATAATCGCGTCTCGTTCTGCGGACGTCGCGACGCGTCACCGTCGAAAAATACCAACAATTACGGGCCGCTCGGAGTCGGTAAGGTCGCGGTCTGCAAAGAGGATGCGAGAGACGGGAACGGTCTTAATAATAACAAGAATGAGAATAAGAAATCGTTAACCGATCGTCCTTTCGAAAGAAGGCGGCTCCGTGGGGACCGGACAACGCTCGACAGCTGGGAGACGGCTCGCGATCCAACGATCCACTGGATCGAGAACCGTGCGTGTAGATCCGTATCCCTTTTTCACTCTCCTCTCTCTCTTTCTTTCTGTCTCTTCCCCACTCCTCCCTCTCTACACCTCTCTATAATACCAGTCTCATTGTCGAGTCGTTACGTCACTGTTGTCGCTTCCACGAGGACGCTTGTCACTTGTAACAAAATCGATTGTCGACAGTCATCGGGGACGATTGAGCGGCTCGACGACCTTCGCGCAATTAAAACCCCTTGAAGTTTCAGTCGTCACGGTGAAAACGGTTGACAATGTCGGGATCAGGATGAATAAGCTTTTAATGTAACGGAGCCGGCAGGCTCATTCTGTCATCCCCAATCCGCAGAATCGATCGGCCGATGACTGGCCGTGAAATTTTTCCTGCGAGACCCGAAAGCGAAATCATTTCTCGATTATTGATTTCATTCGGGGCTGCTAAAACTGTACGTAAGTGCGGTGTTGAAGACGCGCGCACAGGACTTCTAATTATGATGGTCGTAATTGTGGCGGTTACGCAGCTGATGTTCCGCATTTACGACAAACGTAAGCAGGTGTAATGCCGCAACAAAACATTGTCGGATTGTTGTCAGCTCGGAAAATTTTGGGAGATGATACGACTGATTCGTTATAGTTTTCTTACAAATCTTTGCGGGCGAGAATCGCGCAAACGAAAATGTCAGAACGATATTTTACAATCATATACAGGGTGAATTCGATAAAGCAGGACACCTAAATATCTCCGTTACTTTTCGTTGTAAAAAAAACTTCATAGGACAAAGTTACACTGTTTGAAGGGCTACATAAAACGGTGTAAGGGAAAAAAAATTTCAAGATCATTTTTATGAGATTTCAAGGTTATCGATGTTTTTTTAAATGGAATGATATATTTTCGTTAACGTAATGTTGTAGCTGACAAAATAACGAATTCATGCATGTAACACAGTATGTATAAATAAAATTCAACGTGTAAGATTCATTTGATGTATTTCTGTTACGCCAAATCTCATAAATCTCATAAAAATGACCTTAAAATTTTTTTTCCCTTACACCATTATATATGGCCCTTCAAACAGTGTAACTTTCTCCTACGAAGTTTTTTTTTACAACGAAAAGTAACGGAGATATTTAGGTGTCCTGCTTTATCTAATTCATCCTGTATATGAGGTGTTTAACAATAAATTCGCTTATCACTATACCACAGACTCTGGTCATTCACTTTTGTAACAACTATAATTGCGACCATTAATTACAAGTCTTGTGCATGCGTACTTTAACATCGTACGTACAGTTTTAACAGCCCCGAATGAAATCAATAATCGAGAAATGATTTCTCTTTCGTTGACTAAAGTAGTGTTAATTTCATATTCTGAATAGAATTTCCACATCGTTTCCTTCACTAAAGTGTCACTGTACAGAATCGCTTCGTATTAGAACGTTCTTTCCCACCGATTAAACGCATACAGAAAAATGTGAAATATGTACCATGAAAAATATTTTAGCAGAGGTATCTTGCAATTGACACAGACAATTTTATGCACATTTTTTCCGGATTATGTCATCGAGTACAGAAATCTTGGAATATCGCGAAGTTCGCAGGCTGAAATTCGCAATTTCCACTCACACGGAGACGGGTACATTCTAGAGCAAAATTCCTATCCGATTCGGAATTCGAATTCGGTCCGAAACCTAGAAATTAACATTCAGAGCCAGACCCAGACGCGCGGCGTTTCGAATTTTGCGTGATTGGTCGCGGATCGATCCAGTTCTAGGACGGTGATTATTACCCGGCCGCTAGTTTAAAGACACACATCGTCTTCTGGAAACGATCAACCTCGCTATATGGAAGCGAAAAAAGCATCGAGAGACAAGATTAGAATAATAGTCGTCGCGGCGCGTCGGGTCGTTTCGGGAATAGTTTAAACTGTTTAACATAATAGCGACGGACGTCGCTCCGATTCGGAGACCCAACAATTTGCCGGACTGTTCTCTAATGTCAACAGATTAGCCGTAATAGTGAAATTACACGTTCGCGTAATATCTCGGCGTATGGGGGCCCCCGGACCATGGGGCCGTAATTCACCCCCGTAGATCGAGGACGCTCTCTTATGTCCCCTCGAAAAAAGAGGTCGGGAGGAGTGGGGGCGACTCCTCTCGATCTTCCATGGGTCCAACAGATTTTGGTAATTCCAGGGTTAGACGCTGTACCCTGGGACGAGAGGTCAAACGGCTTTGCCCGTCGCAGATTACATGCATTATTTTTGCACTCGCCGACGCGACGCCGTGATCGCGAAATCACCGGTAATTCGCGCCGGAACAATCCTACACCCCCGCGTACCCCCCAAGACAGATTTCGGGATGATCCATGATGATCCTCGCGGTCGCCTTCGATCGAAAAGTCAATTTAAAAATCTTTCGCGAGACGTACATGTGTTATCCGAGACAGTCGAATATACAATGAATCGACTAAAAATTTTTCTTTCAATGCTAAACCGCCGGTCAAACTACCGGTTTTATATTTTTATTTTACAATTTATTAACATTATGAAATTGCTTACTGTAAATTTCTTTGTCCAGGCACATATTGTATTTTGCGAAAATAACTAGAGACTTGTCATTTTTGAGAGGTAAAACATTTTAATCGCTTTTAATGTTAATCTCTGTTTGATGCTTGGCGATTTTGGAACGTTACAAGTGAAATGTTAACGTTATATTGATCGTAAATTGTTTTAAATACATGGTATGAAATTTTTGGCGCACGGTTCGATCAGTTACTACAATAAAATAGCTATTTTTATGGAATCTTTTTTTTTTCATCAATCAGTATATTAATAACTTTCTGCAAAAAGACACTTGTGTGTCTAAGGCAGGGCCCGCTGGATAGCCTTACCGATGAGTCCTCTAGCGGGTCTAGGACGAAACAATTTTTAGCAAACGTGGCTAAATGACGTTAACGGATTCAAACCCGAATGGTTAACGTTTAAAAGTTTCCATAAAAATAGCTATTTTATTGTAGTAACTGATCGAACCGTGCGCCAAAAATTTCATACCATGTATTTGTTACAAGTGAAATGTGTAAATTTTTGCAATATTTTGTTTTTCGCTGGGAATATTGAAAGATTCGGAATCGGATCGCGAGTCAGGTTTCGTGACCGTTCGCCAAGCACCAGCGGCTCAAGATAGTACTTTGTCCGGTATCTCGCTAATCGTCGTGGAATCAACTGTTTTTTTAATGGTGTTCGAGGCGCTCTCACTTTCACCCGGGACCACGGGGCACGCTCGAAAGTGTGAATACCATTGTTCGAGCGCATCGGACCATTGAGAAGAAGGGGATTAAGTAACTCGCGGAGGGACAGTCGGTTTTTAATCCCCGAATTAATAGCCGGCGATAAATCACCGGCAATCCGTTCCTGCACGGCAGTGATTACTTAAGAACCGGCGTGCTAGGCACGAGGAATATTTTTGCGAAACGTGCGACACGTTGCACCGCAATTTTTACGTGATACACATCGGCCATTTGCAATTTCAAATAGAGAAGTCTGAACATTATTCACACTAACCGAGCATTAAAATGCACTAGTATGCATCAGAAAAATAACAAGATTTAATTTATGCGGATTTTCAGCGATTTTGATCGCAATGCGATCAATCTATTCGATCGACCACTGCGATGGCATTTTTAGAACATCAATAATGGTGAAACAAAAAGTCTGAACCCGAGAATTCTGAATTTTTACGGAGAATTAGATAACCGAGATTTTTGCTATCTTCTGCTCGTATTTATATTATTCTTATCAGTGCAAAAGTCATTGTTGTATTTTAATACGAAAGCGGGCACAAACTTTTGCACCGACCTTTCCTCATATTCCATAAGATTCTGCTAAAATTCATTGTTTATAATATCTGACAATTGACCCTTTGCACTCGAAGGTATTTTAACTTGAAAATTAAACATTTCTTCCAACTTCGAATAATTCCATTCTATATTATTTTGTTTTATTTTCTAGGTATAAAATTGATATAATATAATTAAATACTTAAATGTTTAGTAATTGATTAGATATCAACTTATTTAATAACGTAAACAATATTTTTAATAACGGTACAGCAATATTTAATGGCTACTCTGAGTCGCCACTCGAGTGCTAAGGGTTAACAGCATGTCACGGAAAACAATCGAGCAGCAAATTTTGGCACGTCGACTGGACAAGTAGACGGCAAACCTAAATAAAAATCGAGGGGCATGCTGGTCGGCGGGAAAAGTTTCCGTAGGATTTTCCGTTTCCGCTCACGTCAGCGACTGTCGGATACTTTGCTATACTAAGGGCGGTCGAGACGTCGAAAAGGATCGTGGAACGTGACGCGCGTCTTTTGATCGTCGAAATCGTGGGGTTGAGGAAGAGGAAGAAGAAGAAGAAGAAGGAGAAGAGTGGCGAGGGGAGAGGGTTGGCAAGGAGGAAGGAAGGAAGCGATGTACTCCCTGGATAATAATGATCTCAGGATCGACGGATGACGTACGACGGAGTCCCCGAGGGGGCCAAGCAGCGGTTGATCCATTGTTACGCTATCTCTCCTATTCTGGCTCGCGTTTAATGCATAATCTATTACCGGCTTTTAACAATGCGAACCACC
Organism: Lasioglossum leucozonium; assembly: GCA_028454225.1. Lineage (NCBI taxonomy): Eukaryota > Metazoa > Arthropoda > Insecta > Hymenoptera > Halictidae > Lasioglossum > Lasioglossum leucozonium. Next base: position 4,254,861 of record CM052208.1, read on the forward strand.
TCTCGCCGATCCGAGGAGGCACTCGGCCTCTTCATCCGAGGGTCGCAGACACCGAGGATCGATCTTTCCGCGAGCGGAACAAACCTCTCGCACCCTCATATTTCACCAATGTTTTGACGTCTGCTTCGTAAGCATCCGTCGCGTCGCAAGGGTGGATCGGCCAGGGGACACCCCCTTTCCATGGGGTTGCGACCCTTGGATCAGGATCCGCCGTCTTCGGTAACCAAACTAGGCTAAACGGAGTCCGACGCTGCTCTGCGACTGTGACACCCTTCGATGAATTTCACTGGCGAAATTTCTCTGAGAACACTATCATTTGCGAAGAGATATTAACCCTTAAGTGGGCGCGCCTATTTTTGTTACATAACTGGGCGCGCGGAGCACTTTGTGCACCATCCTTTAAAACTACGTGTATCACAAATTTTATGTCAAATAAATAACACGTCCATAACTTTAAAGTACCTAAGGATAACTGAAAACCATATCGGCTCTAGTGGGATGACTAGTCATAGGTTATGTGGGGGCGTGCCAATCGTAACTAGCAGAAATAAAAATTATACTACATTAAACTACAAACGGAGCACTCAGTGCTATTGCGCGCCCACTTAAGGGTTAACCTCTTAAATACCTAATTGTAAGAATGTGCGGGACGTGTGCATGTGTGTTATTTGTGAGTGAAATGAAGCAATGAGGAGTCAATGAATACATCAACGGAAAAGGCTGCCGTGGTCAGACATATCGTAACTGATAATTGTCCACAAGGGTCAACAGTTGAAAGGTGTAAACTTGGTTACTCACAATATCTGCACTTATTTCAGAATTTTTACTGTTCGTTGGGTTCATTGCAGATTTTTGAAATTTTTGCTACGTCTAGACGAGGGTTTGAAGAAAGTATGAAAAACTGTTCAGCCTGGAAAATTGATTTTCCTAGTCACACGATTTAATTTCGTTTGAAGAGGATTCACTTGGTCAGTTTCAACATACGCATGAATTTAAGAATTCTTAGTGCTCGAATGATTCATCGCAGATTTTTGAAATTTTTACTACGTCTAGACGAGGGTTTGAGGAAGGTATAAAAAAGTTTTCAGCCTTGAAAATTAATTTTTCTAGTCACACGATTTAATATCGTTTGCAGGGGATACACATGATTATTTTCAAAATTTTAGTGTCCAAATGGTTCATTACGGATTTTTGAAATTTTTACTACGTCTAGACGAGAGTTTGCGGAAGGTATAAAAAAGTTTTCAACACTGAAAATTAATTTTCCTAGTCACACGTGTAATTTCGTTTGAAGGGGCTGCACTTGGTTACTTTCAATATCCACATGTATTTAAAAATTTTTAATGCCCGAATGGTTCATTGCAGATTTTTGAAATTTTTGCTACGTTTAGACGAGAGTTTGAGAAAGGTATGAAAAAATTTTCAGTCCGGAAAACTAATTTTGCTAGCCGCACGATTTAATTTCAATTGCACTTGATGGGGGTTGTGTACTCACTGTCAAAGAACGCGTTTACTTAAGAATCTTTTTTAACCGTTAATTTTCAACGAGTCCCCCGCAAGGACAATAGCGTGGCTAGGATTCCCAACACGGTTTAATTGGATTGATCCTAATCCCCGCGCAGCGGAAATAGCAGCATCACGCTCAGTGATTCCCGAAAGCGTTTGGAATTCCGAGGAACAGAATGGAAAAGCAATCGATGTCCCAAAATCGTTGAACGAAGAAACACAAGGGAGGGTGCCTCGCCGAGGAGAAAAGAAAGGGCGGATCTTCGATGAAAGAAAGAGCGATTATGTACGATCTCTTTCGAATCCTATTTCTCTTTCTCTCTCCCATTGGCCTTTATTCTCGTTGATCTGCTCCTCTTCTCCGCCACTCCCGTTGCTCGACCCTGCGGATTCACCTTCGCGAAGTCATTCGACGATTCTGAAACGTCATTTCCCGTAATGCGATATATACCAGCGAAATCTCGAGCATCACTCCGCGGCTATTAATCTATTGGCAGGGCTCCAAGGGCGATGCACTTCTCGATATACATATTCAATGACGAGATCGCGTGGAAGAGGCCTCTTCCTTCGCCAGTGGGATCGACAGCCGATTTTTCGCCGACTGGATCATTCGTCTCTCTGGGCGAAATCATTCGTTTCACCCGGGTTGACAGTCTTATTTACCGCTGGGGTCGGTCGCGTTCTATTTTAAACGATGTATCGAATGATCGTCTGGAATAATTAATTCTTAATTCTAATAATTAGACAGCGGATCTTTATGGAAAATAAAAAATGTTTTTGTGAATCACAACAAATTGGAGTGAAATAAAAATTGATTTCCTTTCTTAATATGTTTGATAGGTTGAAAATAATATAACAGTATCTTCAAATTTCTCAAATATTATTACTGTTTGAAATTGTACCTACTAATTTTTCCCATAAATGCATAAAATCCGCTGTCTACTATTACGAATTCTTACACACACGAGTTCTTAAAAACTGGAATGGATTTATGAAAAATATTGCAACAATTTACTGCAATTTGTCAATCTGAACGAATTCTGGCGACAATAGTACCTCATCTCCTCTCGTTTATTCTTAGACTGCGGATCTCCGTGCAAAATAAAAATTTTCGAAGTCGTTCGAGATTATATTTTTCCTTTTAATAATTTCAGTACATCGAAAGTAACGCAATGGTATCTTTCAATTTTCTATTCATTTGAACAATGTATACATACAATCCGCAGGATTTTTTTTATTATGTTATTTTATTATTATTTATTATTAATAAAAGCCCAACGTTCTCAAAGACGGGAATACAATATTCGCGCGTTGACACAATTGCTTCTATAGGGATTGCAGAATTGCGGTTATGGAGGTCAGGAAAATTGGGTAAGAAATGTCGAGTGACTCAGACGCGGCCACGCGTTTTCAATTGCGGCTCGCATGATCGCTGCTTCCGGAATCCCGGCCGGAGCCGCGGCTTTCGAGCGTGCTCGCAGAAGAACACAGAGGCGATATTTAATTCACACTGGCGGGCGCGTGCAGTCATGGTAAATCATTAACGAGCGCACGCTGGAAGATTAAGGGCCGGCGTTTAACAGGCTCGCTTTTAACGGCCCGAACGGCACGGCGAGCTGAATAAAAACCGGCGCTAAATCGACGCACGCTGTGTCTCGATCGAAAATCATCTTCGATTTCTCTACACTTTGACGGGCTGTTCTGCGGTCGAACGTTTCTCGGGAGAACTAGTCAACTTTTTTCATTTAGATTTTCAAGTACTTGCATTATCTTTTTTTAAGTGAAAATATTACGCGAGTTATGCATTCATTAATTCTGTACTATCTAATGCTAGATAACTGTTCTGTTTTAGTTCATAAAGGTGTATTTCCACTGATTAGTTCGGATAATCGGGACTTTACAGTACCGTGTATTAAACAACCAAATATGCTCCGAATTGTATCGTGTTTGGAATCATTTTAACCAGAAAAATGTCACGAATACGCCAGCAAAAGTTTCACAAAAAAAATCATAAAAAATGATAAAGTTCTGCATAACAATCATCGAATGACCAATCTCAATAATTCCATCTTGCGCTGCCATCGCAGAATTTAATTTCTATAGCTGTAGACATTTCTATTTTTATTTCTATAAACATTCCCGAATGGGATTGTATCGGCCAAGATTGATTTCGCATGTTAAACGATCGAAGATGTCGCGAAACGAAGTTCATCTTCCTGAAAACATCCTGCGCGGCTTGTCAATTCCAGCGAGATGCCTGTCCATTGTACAATTAATCTGGCGGACGAGCGATCAATTACCACTGAACGACAACGACAGGCAATCAGCGTCGAATTATGACGACATTGCAGCGATTGGTCGCGGTTTTCCCGATGCTGCCTTGTCACGAGTACTATTCTGCTTAGCTATTTCCTGCGAAGAGCTGTTCACGCTGTTGCTCGAGAGTCGCTTCGATTGCGAATTGTCGCTGGAAAGATTCGTTTGCGAATCTGTCACTACATTTCGCGAAGAGTGTATCAATAGGAGTTTTCATTAAAAATTACTAACCGTTAAGCCACGGATTTTTCCGCTAAATAAAAATTGCCTTCATCAACTGCAGGAGCAGGGGAGACATTTCCTTTCTTATCTCCATGTTGTTTCAAATTACGGTCACCCCTTCCTCTAAAAACTACATAATAAAATCCACTAATAAACAATAAGTAAGTAAAAAATCATTCAACCATAATAACAATTTTAATTGCCCTTCAGAACACTGTCACAGTATCCACGGACACAAGAAATGCAATTGAATTTGCTCGATTCCTTGAATCTTCCTACAGTCTAAATTTACAGTCTTTCTTTAAAAAAAAAAATGCATAATATTACACCAGTCCGCTAAAGATAAAAACAGCAAAACGAAAAATTATTCAACCATAATAACAATTATAATGGGCCACCTAGAACACTGTCACAGTATCCACGGACACAAGAAATGCAATTGAATTTCCTCGATTCCTTGAATCCTCCTACTGTCTAAAATTCCAGTCTTTTCTTTTAAAAAACGAATGCATAATATTACACCAGTCCGCTAAAGATAAAAACAGCAAAACGAAAAATCGTTCGGCCATAATAACGAGATAATAAGCAGCCCAGGAGACCGCCACGGGATCCACGGACACCAAACTTTTCAATTTCCACGCCGATATCGCGAGTCCGTTCGAGGGGCGCGGCTCAATTTCGAAATTCCGCGCCCTACGGGCCTGAAATTCCGGGAGCGGATATTTTTGCGCGCTATTCGCGAAAGAATTCCGGCCGGAACGATTTTAATAGACGATCGAACGAACTCCGAGCTGTCCTTAACATTCCACGGTGGGGGTAAAAGTATGATGAATTGTCCCAGGAAGGGATCGGGGCCCCTAATCGGTGCATCGGACGAAATTCTGGGCCCGGTTATTTCGTCGATCGGCCGAATCGATCGGAGGAAAGCTCGAGGGCGGTCGAGTGGGACTTTGGAGATCGGCAATAGGATATTGAAACGAAAGAGGAAGAGAGAGAGAGAGAGAGAGAGAGGGGAGGCTAGTACCCGTGGCCAGGGCGTAGACACATTTATATATCGATCGGATATTTATGAAGATTCGGGAAGAACGAACGATGATCCGCATCTGCCGCGCCATTAGGCTAACCCGGGCCCCGTAGCTGGGGGCGCCAGGTGTGACCTCCGTGGCTCTCTAATGGCCCAGAGCCGCGATAATCCCGGCAGCCCTTGCGATCCCTGCACGGATACTACCAAGAGATTGATACCGCTCGATGGGAACCAAACCGCCTTCGCCGATTCCTAGTTCGCGTGATCGTGCCCCCTCGAACGTCCAGCCTCGGTGGAACTGAACTGCCGATTTTTTCAGATGCCGCGATGCTCTCTGCGATCCGTCGAAACGATCGTCAAACGTTTTTATTCTATCCTTCGAGCTTGAGGAAGCTTGAAAGATCGTTGATTCGTGAAGGAATTTGAGAATTTTTCATATCCGAACGGTTCAGTGGGAATTTCTGAAATTTTTTCTACGATTACACGACAGATCTGGAAAGGTGTGAAAATATGTTCAGCCTAGAAAATCGATTTTCCTGGTCACACGATTTAATTTCGGATTGTATGTTTACTTTCAACGAACTCGCTTACTTAAGAATTTTTGGTAGGGTAGAACGACGCGAATAGGATCACTTGTTAAAAAGGAACATAATAATTTATTATAAATTCGTAACGAGTACCCATTTAACATGAACATTCGTAATAGAAAATATAAACAAATTCAAAAGTTTCTCATTTATAGATAAAAAACGAAAAAATGGCAAATATTCGCCTCGTACTTGGGGGCGAATCGGATATTCCGATAATTTCAAAAAACAAAAACGATACAGCGTACAACAATAAAAAAAATAATTGAAAGAGGTATAGAGAGAGAGAGAGAGAGAGAGAGAGAGAGAGAGAGAGAGAGAGAGAGAGAGAGAGAGAGAGAGAGAGAGAGACAGAGAGAGGGAGGGGTCAGGAGTGCATGCATGACCCAGACGATTTTTGCCATAACGTAACAAATTTCAACTATTTCTTATTTCGATCCGATTCGCCTCGGTCTACCTTACCTGAAAGATTTAGCGTGAATTTTTGAAATTTTTGCAACGATTAGTAGACAGCGGATCTTTATCGTATATGTTTATACATCGTTTGCATGAAAATGAAGCTAAATAAAGATTTATTTATGTGTGAATAATTTCAATTGATTAAATATTACGTCTCCGTAATTCTTCCATTTTCTAAATGTTCTTACTGTTTTGAGTTTCACCTGCTGATTTTCGTCGTGAATGCATAAAATCCGTTGTCCCATGATTAGACAAGATGTGTACAAAAATTATTAGCTTGGAAAATTAATTTTCCTAATCACGCGGTTGTTACCAGTCCACTTCCGGAACGACAGGATCAACGCGCCCCACGAAATCATGCTAAAATCGTACAAGAGACCGAACCGGCGGACATGGTCGACGAAAAAGAAACGATTTTCCTCGCGAAACAAAGTCGCGGAGCTAGCAAGCGTCCGCAGGAATTTCACCTTTCACCGCGGAGGCTGCGCGCCAAGGTTTGGCCGAGAGGACCTTGTTATTAATCACGTCGCTGCCATCTCCCAGAGCAACGTTCGCTCGTTAGCGAGGGGGTTGGCGGGGCATCCGGGGGTGGCCATCTCTTAATTACTTCCGCGCCAATTAACACTGCCTCGAATAAAGAAGGGGCTACTCGACCGCCAATGGGAGCACGCTTCTGAAAAAGCTAGTTGCCTCGGAAGCACTCGCTTTCGATTTAATATAGCAGGCCTGGACGGCGCACGTGGGCTCACGGTACACCGTACGCGTGTGTGTATGCATGTATGTATTCGCAGGAGTGGCCCGCCACTTTCGCGAAATCGATCCCTCGACGTCGATGACGTTGCCTTCTTCCTCGCGGATTTTCTAATGGACGATTAAACTGGAATAACGATCGATTTTTGGGGTGGCATTCGAGCACTGAATTTGTCGTATTGTACGTGACATGGTGGTCGTAGTTGTATCTATAAAAATTCCGAGACAGGAAGAACGACGGAATTTTGTTTACAAAACTGTTACGGGCACATGTGTGACAATTTTCTGATTAAAACGAGCACAAACGCGACAAAAGTCGCAGTTCATTTGCGCGTTTAGTCCACGGTACAGTGAAACCTCGATTATTTATTTATTTATCAATACCCTAAACCGTGTATGGTTTATATAGCATACATTGGTATAACACTTTACAATTGACAATTGACAGTGAGGTGTATATCGTTGTACTAAGTTAAATTAACATAAACTATAAACGCTAAATGCGAATCTTACAAGTTCAATTTTTAATTGATGTACGACAGGATTTATTGGGCAAATCGTCAAAGATTTAACGATCAGTTCTACTATCTGAATATATATATTCCAGTGATTAGTTCGGATAATCGAGGCTCTACTGTATCGTGGATTAAACGAGCTAACAAGATTCGTATCGCGTGGGGCCTCGTTTTAATCAGAAAAATGTGGCGAATATGATCGCAAGAGTTCCATAAACAAATTATTCTAATAAAAATAATGTTGTCATTGGATTAATACTTTCCTATGCTGCACTCTAGAGGCAATAGATCGAGGAGTCTGCACACGAGAATGAGGATGAAAAAAGTAACCGAAGAGGATCCATTGTCCATCAAATCCGGCTGACGAATTCTCAAACGAAACGTTCCTACAGGCGAATGATCAGGCGAAACAAGGTCTCGTCAGTCGACTTCACTAAGAATCGAAATTTTTCGAGAATATCGTGAGCATATATCGGTGCAAGCAGCTGGGAAAATTGTTTAAGGAGCATTCGTTTTCATCGGTGCCTCGGTCGTCCTTCAGCGGGCCTCGATAGTTATCGAGGTCGAGGAGATTCGACCCTAGCTCCGGCGATAGCGGCTCCATGCATCATACACGGCGGAAGATACCGGAAAAAATATGAGGAGGGCGGTTCGCTGTTAATCTGAGACGTCCGCGAGGAGGACGGCCGAGATCGCCGGTAGATACAAGCTTTTCGTCTACTCGTGATTTACTCGAGTAGTTTCGCGGCGGACGGGGAGCCAAGTAAACCGGTCACGTTCGGATAGAGTTTGCTGGATTCCGAAGGGATCCGGGGGTAAAGAGAAAAAGAGAGTGAGAGAGAGAGGGGGGAAGGGAGAGGTTGAGTCGGGACAGAGAGAGCGAGAGAACTCCGGCCGGTCCTGGATAGCTAGGAGGGATCAGCTGTGCTCTTCCGAAACCGGAGTCCCACGGGAAGTCAATCAACCGGCTTTTCTTCGGCCGCTACATCGCGAAGGGGTGACTCGCGAATCCGACAGAAAATTCCGCTTCATCGAGTTTCGCCGATCCTATGATTCTCGCAGACGATACCATACTAAACTCCTGGTTAGTGGTGCTAACTGTCCCACCTGGTTGGAATTATTTTTGGAGACACTAATGTATGCGATCGTAAAGCAACGAATCAAGACAATTGTGTCTTAAGACGTTCTTGAATTCTTCTGAATCCACCCTTAAGCAACCAGCAAGCTTATCTCAAAAGGCACTTTGCTGCGCAAAGAAACGATCAGCGACCGAGTCGCAGTACACAAAGTACACCCCTGAAGCTCCGTTGGGTGGGGAGGCCGGTTGCGTCACCCAATCAGACGTAATCGCAAGGGGTGTGTCCGCAGAGGACGATGACGATAAAAGCTCGGTCTGAAATCGCGGCACCGTGAAGCTAGCCGTGGGTAGAAAATCGTACAGCTGGCTATCAAGGTGAAGGGGGAAGAGGACGTGGCACTATTACACAGCCCAGGACGACGTTGCGTTCAAATCGTCGCCCAATCAGGAGTAATCGCAAGGGGTGTGTTCGAGGCGGACGATGACAATAAAAGCAGGCTCTCGAATCGCGGCAGCCCGAAGCTTGCCGTCGGAGTTCGTGGAGGTAGCTAGCTGGGTGGAGGGTGTCGAGGACATATATACGGTCGGCTATGGCGGTGTGTTCAAAGGGGACGGGTTCAGGAGACGGGCGACCTCGGGTAGTACCTCGGGTAGCCGTAGCAGAGGGTGAATTGAGTGGCGTCGGGAGGGTGAGACGGGGTGTGCCGTGCCGGTGAGATATCCCGAAGGAGGGGCGGAGGGGGCGAGGACGAATGGGGGTGGAGAGGTTGACGGGGGTGAGGTCGGCGATTGGCATTTAATTAGCGGCCGGATGACCGCCGCCGCCTCCGGATCAATACGCCGCCCCCAGGGGCCAGCGTGCAGGAGGCAGATCGACCCTGCCGTCCTCTTTCTCCTCTTCTAACCTCTTCCGTCCTCTCCTCTTCCTCCCTCTAGCTCCCCGTCCCTCTTCATCTCTTTCTCTCTCTCTCTCCGACTCTCACGGTCCTCCTACTTTCTGCCACCCCTTCCTCGAACCCGAGTGGAACCGAACTCGTTTGCTCCGCGTCGGTGAAACCCTTTTCCAACCCCTCTGGCTCCCCCTGGTCCCCTCTAGCTCCCTCTGGTCCTCTCTTCCCCCCCTGGTTCCTCCTCCGGCGGCGGCTGGACCGAGGAGAGAACTGCCTTCGTGCTCCTTAACCTAACCTCCTGACCGAACACCACGTGCGGGGAATATCCGGAAGCACTTCGGTAAAATAAAGCGAATCGACGGTAAGTGCCGCGGATCCTCTTGTATCCGTGGCCTCCGGGGCTCGCTGGACAAGGATCCCTGCCCCTCAGCCCCTCCCGATCCCGATGCTGTGCCATGGTTTCTCTGCCTCCACCCATCTTCTCTCACCCTGCTGTACCCTATCGCCCTTCTCTGTCCTCCTCCCTCTATTCCGCTCTCTTTGCCGAGGCTGTTCTACCGACTGCTCCCGCTGATCACCGGGTTCTTTTTTTCCTCGTTTTCCGATACCGATAGACCGCCGATACGTTCGACTTTGTGCCCGAGCCGATATTATAGGTGGTACGCCGTAACGAGACCGATCGTTACGAGGATTGTAATTGCGTTTTGAGACGGCACCACGGACAGACGGGATGAAAGAATGCTTCCGGAGGAAAATACGCGGCGTCGATTCTCACTGATAGGGTCTACCGTGGCGATGGGCTACCTGCCGATTAATCGGAGGGTGGGGCGGTCTGGTTGACGCCAATTTTGGTGGTTTGATTACGTCACGACCTTGGCCAGTACTCTATTTAATTGTTGCTTCGTGAGATTTTTTTTCTACTTTTCTCAACTCGTTAAGAGAAGAAACACACTTTTATCGAACCGCTGCTTCTCGTAATTGACGGACAATTTTATAAATAAACAAATTGAAGGAAAAATAATATTTGCGCGTAGAATGTCTCTATAAATTACTACAAAATTGATTCCCATATTGTTTTCTGGAAATAAATTTATAAAAATCACTAACCTCTCCACCAGCCTTTATAGCTGCCACAGAATCCTCCCTAGAAGGAGATAGGTTTTGTTTCTCATAAAGATCGACAGTTTACTAATAACGATACGAAGGTAATCTACGGTTAAGGAAGATCGATCAGCGTGGCATTCGCGAGGTCTGATGTTCGCGGAGGGGTCAGAAGGGCGAGGAGAGTCGCACCCCGGCTCTTTTCGGCGGGCCCTGGAACCAGTGTAACGGCAACCCCCCCTGGTCGGAGGGCCCCGGTCGATGCGTGATATATCGGCTCGTAAAAATCCCCGGGAATAAAATATCTCCGTTGGATCTCGGGGCGAAGGTCGGCGTCGCCGAAAGGGCCCCTCGCCGCGGCCGGCCGCGTTTATGGGTGACCAGGTACACGTATGCAAGGCCCTCGCACACGGGCCCGTAGGTGCGAACATTGTTAACAAGTCCCGTATTTTATACACTCCCGCGAGAAACAACGAGCCGACTGCTGCCAAGGGGAGCGCGCAGCGGTGCTCCGTCCAACTTCAATTTCTTTTCGTTAATGCACAATATTAGTGAACAATTTCTTTTTTGCGCTGTTGTTTAGGACTATTTAGAACTGTCCCCTAATAATTACAAATAATTTAGCACAAAAGCTGAGGGATGGTCTCCTTCAGAAGCTCAGAAGTGCAAAATATTTTGTTTTTAATCATTTTTATAAGCATTTCTTATTAAAACGACTCCAAACACTGGCGAGAATAATTTTTTAAAAAGTCCAAATAGTTTGTTTTTCGGTTCGAACGATTCGTATACTGGGTAATGTGTAAAACAATTTTTATTAAGAATTGATATAATTGCCAAGAATTGTCAGAACTGTCCCCTAATAGTTACAAATAATTTAGCACAAAAGCTGAGGGGTGGTCTCCTTCAGAAGCTCAGAAGTGCAAAATATTTTGTTTTTAATCATTTTTATAAGCATTTCTTATTAAAACGACTCCAAACACTGGCGAGAATAATTTTTTAAAAAGTCCAAATAGTTTGTTTTTCGGTTCGAACGATTCGTATACTGGGTAATGTGTAAAACAATTTTTATTAAGAATTGCTATAGTCGGAATTGCCAAAGAAAAAGTTAAGACTTTTCGTTTTGTGACTTACCTTTTTTCTTCGCTATTGCGACTAATCGGAGTTTTAAAAAATAATGCTTTACATTCGAAACAAAAATCGAGCCTAGGTCCTATTCGAAAATGTATTTGTTTTTAAAGAATGTACGAGTACGTTTTACGTCCGCTGTATCCACGTATCTAGTTTACCACACCCGGCCCTCGAAGCGAAGAGTCAATACGATCGAAGACGATGCTCCAAGGTTGAACCACCGTGATGATTCATCCGGATGATTTTTAAAGCTCTCGCACGAGAGAGCGAAGTGTAAATCGATGACCGTGGTCGGCATCTCGCTCTCGTTCGCGCGAGGAGTTAATCACGGTAAACGGACTTCATTCACTTCATTGTTCGAGACGAGGTGTCGGAAAAGAGCGGCGAAAACGATGCTCGTGCCAAATCGGTGTTTATACATGAAATTATAGCTGGCCGGGTAACAGCCTTCGGAAATATCGTCTCCGCGCCATCCGAAAACGGTTCTCAATTTCTCAGAGGCGTGGACATTGTCGCCGATTTTTACGCGCGATAAAAGAAAACGAGAGAAAAGGTTAGGGGGAAAACAAAGGCCTGGAAACGAGGATAAATTGACATACCTGTCGGCTATTACTGTAATAATTTACGTTGACAGCGCTATCTATATGTAAATGCAAACGATCTCCCGATGGCAATCGATACCCGATCGATCAAGGATTATTCAGATTGTGTGGATACAGCGAATTTCAAAATACTCTTCGACAGATTAACGTCGCTGTTACACGTTAATGGACGCTCGCTGTCTCTCATTCATCCCAGATTCTCTCCTGGATCCTGCCGATCGATCGCTGTCCCAGCGATCCTCCTGCGTTTAATCGGCCTTCGGGTAGCCTGATCGCTCCATCTTCGAAAATGATCTCTCGATTCCAAAAATATGCGGGCTCCCTGAGAAATTAGAATTTTTGCGAGTTATAAATGTGACGGTCAGAATGATGTTATAAATGTTTCTTTAGCCAAGTTGTTACAAAACGGCGGAGTTATTTACTAATTTTGAAACCTTCTTTCTTAGAGTGTTGACGGATGGCCGCCATTGCTGCGAAGACCTGCAACGTCTAAAGTAAGAAATCCCTACTGATCTACAGATGCGAACGTATTCTCTAAAATCTAGTGCATAGATCTTGCAAAATCAGTGTCATAAAGCCATATTAATCTGATCTGACCTAACAGAATCGCAGATTATTTTCTTGCTAATTCACATTGTAAAAAAAACAATGGTCCGCAGCGAAAATTTCTGCAAAATATAAAATTACAGAATACATCGTAAAATTTTTATAATTCATAATTACTATTATATTTTTTATTAGGTTTTATAATTATACAGTCAGTCTCATAATTGACGGTGTAAATTTTAAATAAGAATAATTTTTCATCGCCATTTCTAATTGACAAATCAATTGACCAATTTACAAAACAAAATGAAATCTTTATTACCGGCTCAAATAAAAAATGTGTAAGAAGCTTTTTTCGTAAAATTCCAACTACAGTTCTAATCATCGCAACCATAAAATAAATCGTAGGTGTTAACAAGAAAGTGTAAATTAAAAAACACTATGGCAGTGTCACCGGTCTGGTTGCGAGACGGCGAAACAGTTGAATCGTTGGAACAATGTTGCGAATTGTTTCGCGACCTTTCGCCTCGATTCGCAGTGTCCTTGCACCGCCCGCGGGAATTCCGCGGATGGAAGTTATCGGGGGCCGTCTCTGCGTCTGTCCGCGTTGCCACGCCGCCGCTGGAATGCCATAATTGGCGGTGGTTATTATTTATTTGCCGCTCGCTGACACGAGCGTTCCTTTCGATCGGGGACCTTTCTACTCGCGGGAATTCCGATATTCGCCCGTTGTCCGGGATCGACGCCCGTCCATTCGCTTGTCAGCCGGTGTTTCGCGTCGTTAACATTTTTATTTGCCAGCCGGGCACACGTTCTCCGCGTTCCAAACCTGTTAACACTTCGCAGACTCGCGTTCTTGCTTTGTACGGCCCGCGGAAAACTTCTCTTTGAAATTGAAAATAGGGTGACCTGTCCACTGAATTAACATTCCTGTCATTTTAAGTATTTCGACTTCAAAAAAACTCGCTTATCCATAGTCGAAACGACCATGTGATTGCTATACAAAAATTCTCAAACGATTTAAAAAATTTAATTGACATCCCCCTCCCCTCTTTAAAATATTGTAGCTTCTGCAATTTGGGGTATTTCGACTAGAAAAAATTAAGTTCTATAGTCCAAACAGTAGAAAATAGGGGCACAAAATTTCGATATAAAACGACCATCCAATTGCTATACAAAAATTCTTAAACAATTTGAAAAATTTAATTGACATCCCCCTCCCCTCTTTAAAATATTGTAGCTTCTGCAATTTGGGGTATTTCGACTCCAAAAAATTCTGTTATACACTCCAATTAGTAGAAAATAACTATGCAAAAACCCAACAGAAAATAGTCGTTCAATTTCTTTACAAAAATTCCTAGCCTGAGCGAACAAACTGATGCGTTAGGTCATAATACCGCTTAAGAGTTTTGGCGCGTTCAGGAATTTTTGTCGGACGAACTATGAAACCTTGTGCGTTGGGATTTTTCACACATATTTTCAAAATAGAAATAATGAAAATCACGCGAGTTCGAGAGAATCGGTGCGATTTTGAGTTTACGTCGAGGTCAAGCGTCGACTTTTCGACGTCCTTCGCGAGATTATTCGCCTAATCATCCCCCGATGGGCGTAACCGATCGAACGCGAGAAAGGCTGGGAGTCACGATCCGTTCTCGCGAGGCACGTTTACCAGGAAAGGACGTCCCGTGTCAGGAAGCCATCAGACATCGAAAAAGGGGGGGGGCCCTCAAATGCTACTCGCCGGAATTGACGAAATGCAAACTACCATCGACGCAAACTTCCTCGAGGTGATGGTAATTATAATAATGAAGCCGAGTGGAAATTGTGCCGGGGCGAAACGGATCGAGGAACCCAGACTACTTCCCGAGCTCTCCAGTTCCTTACCAAACTGCACGGCGCGATTCCCGAATTTATTCGCAAATTTACATATTAGACATCGTGGTGGAAAACAACAATTTATCACTTAATTTAGAACCACCACATTGAACAATCACCGTTGGCCAATATCCTGTAATCAAAAAGTGAGGAAGTAGACCTAAGTAATTAAAAAAACCAACAATTTGGAATTAAATAACGTTTCCAGAATGATTTTACACGATTTTTGATTTGTTCTTTTGCAATTATTCGAACTACAAAAATATGTTTTTCGGACTCTTTTAGTAGACTTGTTTAATCAAGTACATATTACTGTAGAAATAGTATGAAATTTAAATACATCCAATCTTGTTATTTTTGTAAATTTCAGTGGCGTTTCGAATTTCTCCGCGGTTTTTACGTTATTCGGGAGCCACAAGAGCATAAAAATTCTCCCCGTACAGCTAACAACCGCACGAATCCCTAAACATTTCTTGCGCTCTTGTTATATTACATTTAAATCAACATTTAAATCAGCGTTCCAGCTTCGCGCAGAGCAGAATTTTCGCGTCCATTCTTCATTCGCAGGGTAAGAATCGCGTGGTTGCGAGTAAATAACCAGTACCGGGCAAAATTTACATGATAAATATATGAAAAGTTACTTGAAGCAATGGTCATTATTAGACTGCGGATCTTTATGCAAAATAACAATTGCATGCATTAATTTCGACACATAGGAACCAAGGAGGAATTTCTTTCCCTCTTAAGTAGTTTTATTATGTTGCAAAAAATGTATTTATAGACTCACATTCGTGTAATCTCTTTATTGTTTGAAACTGCATCCACCCATTTTTGTCATAAATGCATAAAATCCGCAATCTAATCATTATTAAATTCAAATAAAATTATGCCCATTTTAAATGTACGATCTCCAATCAAATAGATCAATCTGAATATTCCGTCCAACATAGAATAGACAATTCTGAAAACATACAATCCACCGCCTCAAGTTACGAAAATATTGTATAAATAAACTGAACAATTTTTTTAAACGCAACAAATGGAAATATCGTCTCAAAAAAATACTAGTGCGTTCCTCAACCTTTATTTTAACAGGCAAAAATATTCCTTACCGAACATTGAATGAGATCGATAGGGGAAAAAATATTCTAATCTACATTCATCGAATCAACATAGGTACTTAATAGAATAGATTAGGTAAACTCATTAGGTAAACAGTTCTCTGAAAAATTTTGTTCAGATTTCACTAATGGCACAGCCTTCTTCTCAGAAATAGTACTCACGAAATTAAATAACAATTTTCGAATAAAAATTTCATCAGACCCGCAGATTAACGTTAATCTCATTCTTATATGTAGATAACAAAAATATCACGTTGCGATTCCCCGAAGAACGACAGCGAGCCACTGTAGTATTTCGGCAAAGCGAGCATGCAATAATGCAACAATAATAATGATAATAATAATCCTGGAACGCGATATCCGAAGGAAGATTTTCGTGGTAGATGAGCAGCTGGCCGCAGGGAAGGATCGACAGGATCTTCTCGCTCGATCTCGGCGAGCGTGCGTCGAAGGCGGCGAAAAAAAATGACTAGACGTTTTAATAGGGCGAGTTTTCATCTATCGTCCCTATTCATCGGCAATTTCCGATTGAGTCGCCGACCCTTAGGGGATCGATCGCCCATTGTCTCGGCTGGTCTTGACTTTTCATCCAGACCCGGCCACACCTTGCGACGCGTCTCGACATCCACCGCACCGGTTGTTCGACGAAAATGAACTATAATAGCCTAATGGCCGATAGACGCCTTTCCATTCAGCGACGATCGCTTCGGGAATCATCGTCGTTACACGCGACACGTGACAGTATACCTTTCTGTCAGAGATTATTCTGCGGAATATATTATTTACAGGATTTTATGCATTTATGACAAAAAATAGTGAAAATATCAGATGATTTTAAGAATTTACATATGCCGAATCAAATTATTAAGAGAATAAATAAATGTCAGCTCCTCTCTCTTGTATTGTACATTATTATTTTGCACAAAAATCCGCAATTTGTTTATCACAGTTAGTAGGTTAAATTTAAAATAGGATTGAAAGAAATATTTACAGTAAATCAAGTTGTACATCTGTTCCGTCGCGAAACCATGACGGCCTCGAAAGGTCCGTCGAGAACAACTTTATAGTACGGACAACCATCTGCGAGCTTTTAGTTTCCTCCATTTACACGTTTCTTTCAACATCGAGCCATTATTTTTTTCTTTAGCAGACCGGTCTGCACCCAACATGCAGTAGTTAGCAGTAAAGTCATTTAAAAAATTTTGTTTTAACGTGATCAAAAGAATTAAACGTTAGTTTGGATGGGATTGATCGGCAAAACTATTAATAACGAGCTTACCACTTGGAGTTTAATATCTGGAATGTCTCGGGATCCAATGAGTTCTGTTGTGGGTCGTCTCCAATTGTGGTTGTCTTGATTTCCGGTCAGCTGGCTGCGTGTCTTCGGTTCACTTTCTTTTTTCTTGCACTTGAATGTTCTTGTATGCGCGCACTGCACTCCGTAACCCGCTGATCCGGCTCGAAGGACCAATGTTTTGTCGTGTATGAATTCGCGATGGGACGCGACAGTTTGCCCGCCAAATTAATCTTAGGCAAAGGGATCGGCAGGAGAGCTGACTGGTGCGCGCCGTGACTAAAAGGTTTCGAACGGAGTTTAATAGAAACTGGTATACACGATGTAACGTTGAGGTTTATTTAAAAACATAACTGAGTTATAGATATAATGTTCGCTACGATGTACACAGTACGATGTCGAAGTGTCTTCTGACGCGTCTCCTTCCGCCCTCGCTAACCTGGCTCCCACTCTTCATGAATTTCACATACCCTTGACCAGAGTGGGTCCTCGTAGGGCGGTTTTTACCTCTTGTTCAATTTGGGACGTATGCCCCGTATTGTCACTCCCTCCGATGCGCCCGAAGCGCGTTGGGTTTACGATGGGAGTGACGCGGCTGGTCATCACGTGTCTCTTTGACCTGGAACTTTATGGTACGGTTATCGTACCTGCGAGGGTTAATGTATTGATGTGCAATCTTCCTGGACTTTTTTAAATGACTTTACTGCTAACTACTGCATGTTGGGTGCAGACCGGTCTGCTAAAGAAAAAAATAATGGCTCGATGTTGAATGAAACGTGTAAATGGAGGAAACTAAAAGCTCGCAGATGGTTGTCCGTACCATAAAGTTGTTTTCGACGGACCTTTCGAGGCCGTCATGGTTCCGCGACGGAACAACATCGATCGGTTCAGATCGAATTAGAATATCATCGGTTCGGATAATCGAGGCTCCACCGTATCGTGGATCAAACGAGTAAATTATTGAAATTGTGCCGCGTTTGGACTCGTTTTAATCGGGAAAATGTCACGAATATTTTAATGCAAGTTTCATAGAGAAATAATTAAGGTACCATGGGCAAGGATGTGTTTTGCACGAGTCATCTGGGTCACACTGATCGAAACCGTCTCGCAGGGGTTAAGTGATTACATATTCAGTCGCAACAAACGAGAGAACACGGAGTCTCGCCGATTTCCCGACGCGTTAATGCGATTGTTTCAGGAAAGAAGATAGCGCTGGATGTTCAATCCCCATCGCGCGCGATTTTCTCAATTAAAAAACCCACCCCCGGCTCTCCATTTCCGGGCGTGGGAGCGGTCCGAACGGAAAAAGCGAGCGAATTAAATCCCCGGTGGTGGGCGTGGACGCGAAATATCGTGGCATTGTTCTCCTTATCGCATTAAAAAAGAAATCCCGGACGCGTGGCCGTGGCGCGATCGTCGTTTTACGAGCTAAGCCCGTAGGATTATGCTCCCGTGTCTGTTCCCTCCCCCCCTTCCGCCAACCTGGTGGCCCCTGGTGGCCAACGAACCCCCGGACCAACGACCCTCGTCGTTATTTTTCGCGTTGCCCACCAGCTGTAATAATGAGATTTAAAAAGCGCCCTCCTACACGCTACCTGTCCGTTCGACACGGAAACAAGAAGGGATCGAGCAATTTTCTGCGCACTGACGATGGCACCGGACCATTCTCTCACGGCCCTGAACCACGCCGATTCTTTTCCTTTTGTTCTTCTCTGTCCCTTTTTGCGGTGGACAAAGGGCTGCGGGCTTTGACCATTATTTTCCGAAATTGTCGGGACAAAATGGACATTTTCTAAATCGGTTGTGCATGACGATAATGAATAGTGAAACTTGAAATGGAAACAAAATTGCAGTTGGTCAAATACAAAAAATCAAAAGTCAGAGAATTTATGGACATAATATTATTTCGATTTTACAAAGTGGTTAAAAGAGAACATACGTTTTATTTAATTCCAATTTTTCATGATTGCCTTTGTTCTTGTTTAATTTTTATCTTGTATAAATACCCGGCCTTAATTTGTTCAAAATATTGAGAGCTACATGAAAAATGAACATTAAATTGTCCAGTTTCTAAAGAATTTTTTGACGAATCTAACAAAGGAATGTTTCCGACCACAACAAAATTTTAAGCTCCTCGATTCTTTTCTTCTTCCCCGTTTGTATCCTTCTTTTCGTCCTGTTTTGTCTTTCGACAATTTTCAAAAATTATGATGGAGTTATGACCACAGAGTATTTTCCAAACGATTGCACCCCCCGTCAAAGCGACAGATAATCCAATTCTCCGGCAATTGTTTCTGCTACGGTCCTTTCGGTGGCTACTTGTAGGTCCTATTGTTCGGTTAGCGTTTACGAGTCGAGTCACCGGAAAGAGGAAGCAATTGAACGTCCCTTAGGGATTCGAATGCACCGGAGAAAGCTTCGGGAACTTGCGTTAACTCGGCAGAGGATCATTTTCAGAGTATAATACCTTTTCTTGGGGATAGCTGTCTCTGGGAAATCAAATTCTTCGTGTGCTCCTTCAGGCTTTCTTACTCTGGGTCCTTCAGAGATATTTTTGTGGACAGCAAAATTGAGCAAAATAAATATTTTATTACTTGCTTCGGCAAAATGTTTAATAACTTTGACAAATGTTATCGGATTCGCTCGAACACGTTTATACACGAAATCTCAGTAGTTCCTTCTAAAGGTAGCAATAATATTATTCTCAAATCTCAAGTCTGCATATTTTATTTATTTAAAGATCCAACAGCGACCAGTCGCTCTATTTTTAATCGTCGCGGAAAACATTCCCCGCCCATGGAAAAACCATCAAAGCATAAAGGAAATTTTTCATACGTGGAATTCCACCCTTCAGAAAACCGTGCATCTTCGGGATCTCGTGTGTGCATCCCTTAGCGATTTTCCTGGCCGACTTGCTCCCGGAGCATCCCTCTTGTGTTCGAGCCTTCTCGCCACGCCGGGACGTTTCACGGTACATGGATCAAGACCGGCAATCGGGGTGATATTATTTCATCGGTCGGAAATAGCGCGAGGGGGACGATACAACACGGTGGTCAGGCCTGGAAGTTAGCATAGGCCGTGACTTAGTGCTCCTGAGGGTGCTGTCTGTCAACCCCGGCCCGGGAACCTTTCTTATTTCGCGATATTTTGTCGTCGCGATATTTATCGTCCACGCAGGACCCTGCCCTCGATACACCTCTCTCGCTCTTTCTCCTTTACTCTCTCTTTCTCGACTTTCATCTATCTCTTCTTCGAAATAATCTTTGCGCCCTGCTCTCTCTCTCCCTCTCTCTCTCTCTCTCTCTCTTTCGGGAATGGTTAGTCGAACGGCCAGGAATTTTTCACTTTGCCTGGAAAAACGCCTCGATGAATTAGCGGCGTCTGCTGCGTGACTATTCACTTGGCGTTTCATACCGCTTCAAGACATTTTGATATTGATTTGTAATACATTTTTATTCCTACTTAATTTTTGTCGACTTTTATTCTCACTTTACTTGTAGATGTTTTTAGACATTCCTACGTTTACTGTATTTTTACACGTTTTTATGCAATCTCACATTTATTTTATTTGTATACTTTTTTTTCACGTTTTCATACACTCTTACTCTTACTCTTTATTTTATTTTTATACATTTTTATTCTCATTTTATTTTCATACATTTTTGTTTTCACTTTATCTTTATATGTACGTTTTTATGCTTTCTTATATTCACTGTACCTGTACACGTTTTTATACACTTCTACATTTATTTTATTTTTATACGTTTTTATTCTCACTCTATTTTTAGTCTTTTCCTTCCCACTGTATTTTTATACATTTTATACGTTCTTACATTTAATTTATTTTTATATATTTTTATTCTCACTGTATTTTTGTACATTTTTATTACCACTCTATTTTTAGACATTTTTCTCCCCACTTAATTTTTATACGTTTTTACATTTACTTTCTTTGTATACATTTTTATACTTTATTTTTGTACATTTCTCTTCCCACTTTATTTTTATACATTTTTATACGTTCTTACATGAATTTTATTTTTACATAGTGACATACATTTCTGTCTTTCAAACGACGAAGCAGAGAGAGGAAAAAACCAGAAGCGGCAGAAGGCGGTCAATTAATTCGAAAAAGTAATTTCAAAGAATCACCGGGGCGGGATATAAAAGCCGGGGACTTTGTTTTATGCTTTGCGAGGCAGCCTCCCTCGCGGCCTTAGAAGGCAACCGCTAATATCGCCATATAATCTGTCGCCGTTCCGAATAAATAACCCGCTGCGAACCTAATAAAATTCGCCGGCTGCGAAATTTTGTCAGCCAGACTGTGAACGTGCACGATGTTCACCGACGACAGAACATTTCCCGCGAATGAGCTTGCACGGTGGCGCGGGTCGCTGCCTGTATAAAGACACATGGCCGACTATGGCAGCTTCATTTGTCTTTATATTAGCGGCACACGCCGCTATAGCGATACTATAACGATACTGTAGCTCGCCACCCCCTTCGCAGCACCGTCAAAAACGGCGACGAAACGTCTTCCCTCGGTTTTCGCTTCCTACACGTGCAAACGTTTTATGTACAATACATATGTATAACTGTATAGGCGACTTACGATTTTTAGTCAGCTCTTTCAGTTTATCCTTCTGACGAGTATTTCATGCATTTGTCGCAAAAATTAGTGGATGAAATTTAAAATTTAAAACCGTGAAAGAACTCGAAATTCATTTGTTGATGTTTTAGAGATTTGAAAAAAAACACGCGTTAATAGTTTTTTAATAAAATCTATTGCACAATTTTATTTATCGATTGATCCAATTCGATTGATTGCTATTGATCGATTTCAACGGCACGCAATTCGCAGTATGGTCTGTTAGTTCTATTATAATTTAGGTACGGCGTTAGGGGAGGAAGGGTCGAATGACAGATTTTCTCCGATTCCTATCAGAATTTCGATTCCCATTTGTTAACGAGTATCAAACCGGGAACCGGATTCTCTACTCCAGTGTTATAATTAACAATGCGCGGGACACACTCGCGCGCTCTCATACACACACACGCGCGCGCGTACCTCGTGTAACTGTACCGTTACGGTCGCGATTATAATTATGATGATCATCGCCGGTACCGCGATATCGCCCGATATTATTGACTGGCAACACACGTTCGCGTAATTTTCTGTAATCCATATCTGCGCAATTAATTATCGTTTCCTGATACGTTAATCCATCAGCACGAATCCACCATGAGAACGTTTTGCTCGTGTTCTGGCCGTGGTACACGATATCCACGGCTCTCGGTATCATTGTCGAGAAACATCGTATTGTATGTCCGACTTCTAAACATTATCATCTAATTTTCCTCGATAGCGTCTACATGGGAATGCAAATCAAACGACGCGTGTTCCGATCATCCGAATTGGACAGAGAAATAATATTTTATGAACGATTCCTCGCGAATCCATCTTTACAATCTCAATAATCATAAATTAAAAAATTTAGAATCTTTTTTTATATTTATACATATTCTGATTTCTGCCGATAGCTCAATTTGAAGAATTAATTATTGTTATGATGAATTGGATAAATTTAGGCTTTCCTTAAATTGCATCTTTACAATCTCAATAATTGTAAATTAAAAAATTTAGAATCTTTTTTAATATTTATACATATCCTGATTTCTGCCAATAGTTCAATTTGAAGAATTATTGTTATGATGAATTGGATAAATTTAGGCTTTCCTTAAATTGCATCTTTACAATCTCAATAATTGTAAATTAAAAAATTTAGAATCCTTTTTAATATTTATACATATTCTGATTTCTGCCAATAGTTCAATTTTAAGAATTAATTATTGTTATGATCAATCGGATAAATTTAGGGTTCCCCTAAATTGCATCTTTACAATCTCAATAATCGTAGATTAAAAAATTTAGAATCTTTTTTAATATTTATACATATTCTGATTTCTACCGATAGTTCAATTTTAAGAATTAATTATTGTTATGATCAATCGGATAAATTTAGGTTTTCCTTAAATTGCATACTTGAAGAAATGATATAAATTACATTTCCTCCATCAATTTGCTTGACTTTTGTGTATTTTTGTACTCAAGGTTACCTGAAGGTCATAGTATTAAAGGACTGTATAAAATAAATAAAATATACAGTGCTATTAAAAAAAGAAAACATCGATGGCCTTTGTATCCAGAAAGAAATGACCTTCAGAATTACTATTTATTTGTTCTCCGATATTTTTTTTATCACCAAAAAATAAGATATTTGGGGGTCAGTGTTTCTAGCATTAATCGGTTCGGATAAACGAGGTTCTAGTGAAATTTTTGTCGAGAGCCAGTGTATTTGTCGGAAAATGTTCTGTAAATGGGGGGAGCGGGCCAGCAGGACGTCCTGCTGGATTATTTATTCCTCGTTTTTGGCAAGCGCGGTCTCCAAGGCGAAACGCACGGCCAGTTAATTCCGGTACATTTGAACGCTACCCTTTAGAAAACGCGCAGATATATCACACAAATTGCCATTGTGGCCGCGACAATATGCTAAGCGCAGCCAGGCTGTTAGCATATCGTTATTCCGCCACAGGAACGTATCGGGATGAGGAACGGCTGCGCATGAACGCCGCTCCTATGTTTTCTTTTCCGTTCTGACGCGTTTCCCTAGCTTCGACACGCGTCCTCGCAGTTTTCCGATACAAGGGGACGAGACTCCTCGCAATTGCTTCTTTTCGCGAGCGGAAGGCGTGTAATAAGGGGATGAAAGTTTCACGACTGCACGATGCAAGGGCTCGATGAATCAACGGGAGCGAGACTGCCCTAACTGCCACTCTAAGGGGATACAGTTTTGTCTCGAGAAAGTGCCTCGGAATCGGCTTCTGCTGTCTCTCGGATCGGGTTACCCATTGGTGAATACATACGATGAATTTTCTCTTTCCTCTAGGAAATTATGAACGTTATGAAATTAAGAACAGTTTTCTTTCGATATGAGAGGATGGCTCGTGTCGGCTTCAGACGTATTGCGGATCAGGGTACCTATTCGGTTCGACATTTGTAAATATCCGAAGAATTAATGAGTATTTTTATGTTGTTCACATTTTATTGAAAATGCTAACGGAAAAAATATCGAAAAATTCCAAGTAATACTGCATCGTGAAAAATTCAAGCTCTATTTTCCAGCCATAAATCGATATTGAATGTGAAAAAAGAACTGATAAAAATACAATTACTATTCAAACAGAAATTATCTGGTAATAAATGAAAGTTAGACGAAAAATCAGTTCTATTTTATTAATATTATTTCAATGAATCGACACCAACGTACCCGAAAATTTTTCCAACATTTCCACATTTTTCATTCATCCATTTTCGCCGTGCTTGTTAGAATCGCGATAAAGTGTTCCCGTTTTAACAATTCGGTCCCGGTTGTTTAAATAACATTGATTTTGCGGGAATTTTCGGGATCCGATATTGGCTGTTCAGCGTGCGCGAATAACCGTAAAAGTGTCACTGAATTCTTCGGTGAAAGTACCCGCACGGTATGCAACCGGGCTGGGAACGGAACGGAACGAAACGGAACGGAACGAGAGATCCGATCAGCGAAACGCATAGACCAGCTTATGCTCTCGAACGCATTAATGGGCTGCGCCAGTCGACGCGAGCCAGCTTTATACCTGAGGTTTAAATCGCGCTGGTCAAATTAATTTGCAAACGATGAACGAGTTGCCGCCCGGCCGCGGCGCTGTTAGCGTTGCATTTCGAACGGGGGAGATTAGCCCCGTTCATTAAACACGAACGCGCTGCATCCACCGCGCGGATTTGGCCGCGGCAGATCGCATAGACGTCATCGTCGCCGAGTGCTGTCGAGTTTTCGTATTCCCGTGTGTGCCTCGAATCATACTTCCTCTCTCTCTCTCTCTCTGTCTCTCTCTCTCTCTCTGTCTCTTTCGCTGTCTGTCCGTCTCTCTTTCTCTAACACGCTCTCGTCCCGACTGTAATCAATCTCGAATTCGGCTACAATTTAACCAACCCGGATGCCGAGTTTTAGGTAGATTAGCCTCGAGTGCGTTTTCCTTGGAAGCTGCTTCTGCCGAACGGATTTTCCACGGAAATATCTCCCGTTTCCGAACGAATATTGTTAAATGATTTTTATTATCCCCTGAGCGTTACTCACTCTAAAAGTTCACGCATTTATTATTTTTACATAGGCATTTTTTCCGCCCGTGTCGCGAGTTGTAAAACATGTCGCTTGTAAAACATAATATGTTGGTTTAAAGTGTGCAAGAAAAATAGGCGAATTATTATGCAATTATTTTTGAAGGAGTGTACGAGGGTGAAGGGAGTCGTTTTGTAGGTCTCGTTTCTGGAATTTTTATAAAGAGATCGGGTGACTGCGTTGTATCGAGGTTTTGCATACTTATTTTTTATTGTTTGGAGTGTACAATAGAATTTTTTGGTGTCGAAATATTTCATATTTTAGGAGCCGTAGTTCTTTCGAGAGGGGAAGGAGGAGACGCCAATTAAATGTTGAAAAAGTTTAGAAACATTATTTTTAACGTTCTAAAATGTCAACGTGAGACTCTGTGGACTATTCCAAAATTGGTTACTAAATTGCCGATTTCATGCATTTGTAAAAGAAATTATAACAGTCAAAATATTTAATGAATTCATAATAATGCATTATCCCGAGCCCATTACGATTATTAATAAAAGAAACTTATGTAGCTCCTGTAGGTTGAAATGAACAATTTTCATTTTTGTCTATTGACTACAGATTATTAAGTTGTGTTTAGTGAAAATTGCAATTTTGAAATCTGAATCACCGATAGATTATCGTAACATCGCGACGATAGAGGCAGACTGACGTCACCGTCTCGGAGGAATTAATCAGTCGCACAGAGGGTTTCCAGGATCGGCGAAGCTGATGCGCTCGTTCGGCTCGATCCTCGTGGCGAGTCTAATCGGAAGATACACCGCCGCGAAAAATATACAGAAGCTACTCGCGGCGTCCTTAAGCGGGAGTATTAAAGCGGAGGAACGACGATGATAAAACGTGGCGCGCGCCGCCAGAGAGCCAGGGCAATAAATGTTTCGTGGCTCGTAAAAATGTTATTGCCTTCCGTATGCCACGATAGCGGAAGTCGCGGAGACGCATCAACCGAGTCCTATATGCTGAGGAACAGGAGACAATCCGGTTAGGTCCTCGCGAAACGCCGAGGGCCATGTGGTGTTTCATTGCTGTTCATTCGAATTTAGGGTGATCTTACAAATCGTTCTATTAAACGAAATCGAGACACGAATCGACGGACGTTTTCACGTTTCGAAATCGTGGCAGCAACTAATTATTCTATGAAACTGGAACACGCTTCAGGATACACGTAATTTTTGCAGGCGTCAAGGACATTTGAAGGTCAATTTTGATTTTTTAATGTTGATATTTAAGCTTTTCATACTCTATGCCTCGACGGTAGCCAATGGGAAGACGCCCTGCGATTTGGCGATTAAATTGTTTAATCGACGTGACACCACGTATTAGTACTTTTCTTACATAAACGTTTTGTTAATTGTTCCAATAAACTTATTATAATAATATACGCGACGCGTAATTATTTGCGAACGAAGTTTCAGGAGTTAACAAATAAAAGTTTAACATTTAACAAGAACGTTTCCTCAGCGATATTTAAAGGATTAGCGCATTGGTCTCTTCATTGGTCTAAAAATCGAGCAGCACTATAACGATTTGAAATCCCGCGCGTTAAGGGTTGATTCGCGTTGTTCTGAGCGAAGCGCGTGTTTCGGTGGGAGGAATTAATATTTTCCGGTCGTCGCGCGCGCGCGAGGCGGAAGGTAGACGGCCAAGGATACCTGTAGGTAATTCGGAACAGCGGAAAATAAACTTTTCCGGCGCGTACATAAAGTAATACCCGATCCGGGGGGAGAGGTAGCTCGGTTCCTTTCAGCCGGGGGGCAGGATTGGATGGTGGCTCCCATGGGGTTAATTCCGTGCCGAAGGGTGGAAAATATTCACGGTTCCTTAAAATCCGACGAGCGGCCTCGTCTCTTACGAGCTTCCTCTGGGGTGGCGTTATACCAAACGGTCACTCAAAATACCACACCCCTTCCATGCTTCTTCTTCTCCTCTTTTTTTTCTGCCCGTGGCAACGATCCTTTAATCCGCGCCAAACTGTCCGGGATATTTCTCTCCTACCCTTCCCCCCCTACCCCGGGCTGGAAACTCCAATAAAATTCCACCCCTGAAGACGTCTCTCGTCTATTCGACTGCGTCTTAACGAACGAACGTTTCGATGGGATCGTACGCTGATTTTGCGATTTTTTGAAGGTTTGCGAAGAAAATTGGTGTTTGAATGTATTACAGAAGTGTTCAACGAGGTGTTTAGCTTCCCCAGAGGGTAGCAGAACATTCGATAAGGTAAACGATTTTTTTTAATCACGATTTGCTGTTTTCAATCGATTGTCCAATCATTTGAATGTGAATTTTTGTAAAATAGCAGTATCCGGTGAAATTCGGTGTACAAATGTTGAATAAGATTTTCTGCTGCTTTGGAAAATGATCGCTGTTATGTTGTGCTCTTGATCACAACGATACGCCAGTAAACAGATTTTTAATCAATTCTTGTGTCCAAAAGCAAAAATTCTAGAACGATGTAATATAGACGAAATAATAATACTTCATTTTTAATGATGTTCAAAACGAACTGTTTGTGCGATTAATATTGTTAACGATGTAAATGTGTAGTAGCTGGTTTGTAACCCGATGCAATAACGATCCGAATATTCTGTAACAAGCGGGAGTGTGGTGTAATTTACACTGCTACGATTATTATAGCACGATTAAATGCCGATATCGTTCAACAGCTGACCGATACGCTTATGCGTTAATGATGTAAAAATTGAAACCTGTGAACGATAAGCTCAACGTTATTCAATTAAACAAGATAATACGTTCTCGTTGCTCTCTTAGGCTAAATTTAAGAGAGTCTCGAAAATCCCCACGAAATCAGAACAATTTATAATAGTTCACATTTTGTGAGACTGTTTTTCAAACGAGTTTTACAAAATTATTTCTATTCTGGTTCTTAATCGAGTACTGTGTTATTCGTTCAAGTAAATTAATTATGATTAGACATTTTATGTATATAGAAGGAGGAACAGGTATGCATTTTTTTAACATTCCAATTGTTGTTTCAGTCCATCAGGTGTACAGTGACCGGATGTTCCTGCGACTCTTTCACCCCTGGGAAACGTCACATCAGGTGCTGCGAGAAATGTCACCACGGATGGGTGCCACATGGTGAGTACTCGACCAACAAATTCTGAAATCTGCCCAAACAAACAATATCACTATACCTACTGTATGTATATTAACTCCGGACGTACTACGTGTATATATCCGGAATAAATAAATATTTATTCGTTAACGCTGTAAACATTTGACATTCCAACGGTTCTATATTAAAATAGGAATATCGATACATATTCCAGGATTTAAAAAAAATTTTTTAAAGCCTGCGACAGGTAAAAAGAAGATTAGTGGCGAGCATAAACAACCCAGTGCACAAACGGGGCCAATAAAACTAAGAACGGAGGGTTAAAAATCGAACGATATCTAAATAAATTCTTCCGGTGAAAGGAAATTTCTAAAAAAAAAAAATGGCATCCAATGCGAGAATTAAAAGCTTGAGGAACCAACTCGAAGGGGCTGTCGAAGATTCGCGAAGGGGTGGGTCGCCGCGTGCACACGGTTAAACGCAAATTTTCCAACTGTCAGCATACTTCATCCGAGCGGCCCTCTGGGACGAAATTCAATTTTCCGACGATGACCAGTGCCCTCCCTTCGCCCTTCGCCCTTCGGTGCTCTCCTTGCGCGTGTATGCATACGTATCGCCGATAGATATAAGAGGGCGTGCGCTTTATGCCCTCGTAAGCTTTCGGATGTATGGAAGAACCGATTGGCCGGCGTTCGTCGCGCCGGCCCTTATACTGGGTGTCGCGATCCACAGTTATACAGTAAACAATTTTGATTACGCGATTGTACGCACGACAAATTTTTTAGAATTAAATTGAAATTACTCAGGTGTCCGGATACTGACAAGAGGGTTGGCCTAGGCAGGGTTGATTAGTGATTTTAGAAACATAGTTATAGAAAGACGCATCGTCGCGCAGAAAAATAAAAATTAAAACCAACCGAGCCTTGGATCCAAAAGTGAAACAATTCCTGGCCAAATTTCGGAAACGCGTTCGAACTTTGACAAAATTGACCAGGACACCCTGTATATTACGGGCACAAAGCACCCCGTATCGATACGTCTGGAAGACGGTGTGTATCGCGCTTAAAATTCCGGCGGCTTGACCCGCGATAGATTGGACGGGCCGCGGAATACATATAAATTCCGGTCCCACGGGAACGCAGTTGCATTTTCCACGATGGTGGTAGCTTCTTCTTCTTCTTCGGCCTCCTCCAGGATCGGGGAGAAAGGATGTGTCGCTGGGAAAGCCGTCCGTCTTGCGACCGGATGGGAATTTTGAACGTGGCCTCGTCAGCCATTCTTTTTTATCGCGTCGATTAACCCCCTCGCCGGACCCTTGTGTCTATTCGATACATTTTTTACCGGTCTGCTCGCCAAATAGCACCTTATACTTTGCTTTACTTTGTTGAGGTCGTTGGCCCCTTCTAATCGGAGCCGTTTCAATTTTGGTACGAAGATATTTTGTAGTTTTTGAGTTGAAAGTCATGCCAAGGTCATAGTATACCAGGCCGTTGAACTCGAGCAATAGTATTATGAATAATATTAAAGTTTGTATCGATCGAAATTTTATATTATATATGTGAATAATTATCGGCGCAAGGTTCGATCAATTAATATAATTAGCTATTCGGATGTGAATCTGAACAACGTCTATTTGGCCACGTTTGCTAAAAATTGTGAAGGAGTCTTATAAATAGTATTATGTACTGAAAAATACATGACGCCATTTAAAAAAAAAAAATGAAGGCGACATTCATTTTGCGTGAAGAATTTTTTTTTTATTGCGTTCTGTAACCGACTAAACACTAAATTTTTTTATCTGGCCGAGAAAAATTGACTAAAAACCACCATGTAACCGAGACAACTACACATGATTTATGAAAAGCTTGTTTTGATGTGACAATTGAAACAAGTAGGAAGATTCAAATTACCCAATTTATTATTTTCAGATTGTTAACACTAAATCTACCATTACCGGTCAAATGACCATTTCCAGATTTTGTAGTGTCCAATTATTGAATTTGTCAAAATACTTCCATTGGAAATCATTGCAATAAAAATCGCAGAATATCCAAATGAATGTAATTGTATCGTTTTTATATGGCAACGCATAGTGGCCATTGTTAGTGCTCTGCAGGTTTAGCGTTAAAACGTCTATTCGACTCCAGTCTCTCGCAAATGACGTAGAACATTTGTATTTTTCAAAGATCCGCAGTCGAATTATTGGTTACCGGGTTATGCAAAGCCACCGACGAACAGTTCTCGGGTCTTCTCCGATTGTTTGACATCGAAGGAACTGGTCCGGTGGCTGATTGCTCCCCGATCGAGACAACGACCAGGATTTTTTGCCGGACCGAACGAAACCGGTCCGTGTTAAGAACAAAAGGGGCAGCGACGGCTCGATTTCTAATTCCAGTGGTCCGATCGGCCATGTCGAAACAGAAATGACTCCGTCGGCGTTTTCGAGACCGATCCCGAGCAATTACCGGGATCGTCTTTTGTACCAGCGAGTTTGATGAATGCCAGAGGGCTGATTACCGTCGACGCAGCTGACAGTGCACGATGGAATCGTTTCGGGACGAAAGCAGGCCAGGGCTCTTTCGATTGACCCGCCACGAAAAAATCTCGGATACTCTTCGTTGCAACATTGCTTTCGTCTGGCGTAATCCATTCGAGGCTTTCGCGAGTTCCGAATTTTTTCAGGACTATTGTTGACACTATTCTAGATTCTATCTAAATCTAAATCTAGAATGAATGATACAAGTATTTAAATCGTGATAAGCATTTGACCCTTAGCGCTCGAGTGGTGACTCAGAGCTACTATTAAAAATTGTGTATTATTCAAAATATTGTTTACATTATTAAATATGTTATGAACTATTATATCAATTTCATATCCATAAAATGCAAAAAATAATATGCATAGAATGGAATTAGTAGTCGGAAGAAAAGTTGAATTTTCGAGTTAAAATAGCTCCGATTTAATAGACTATTTCAAATTTATTGTTCAAAGCTGAGGATTCAAACAATTTTTCTAACTTTCCTAATTTTTCTAATTTTACTTCTGACTCGATAAGCAATCTCCAGGCTGTGGTATTGGTCGTTCGGAAAGTAATTTCATTCACGTAAAGTCATGTGCACTCAATTTTTTGCTAATAAAAACCAGAAATTCTACGAGCACGGGATCTTTAAGTTGCCTGAAAAATCAGATCATGGAACAAAATCTTACAAAACTTATTCTAAATAGTAAAAAAATTGGCTTTCGTTGTCCCTCGAGGAAACGAAACGACTTTCCAAACAACCTAATAATTTAATTAACAAATTCGTATCGGCGCAAAGGTTCGATCGTGAAGAAACAGAAAGCCCTTTTGCAAAAATTTTACAGTGTATTAACGTTTCGAGCTAAGTTTAGTTCATCTTCAGAATACTATAAATTGGGACTGTGAAATTAATAAAGAACTTTTGAAATATGAATGGTGATTAAATAAGAAACATAAATGTTAAAAGTTGAACGAAGAGAAAAGTATATTAACTGGTTTTCATGAAGAAAAAATATGTAACAATGATATATGCATGTTGAATGCAAGGCGGTTACCGGTAACCGAATAATTTGTTCGAATACACTATTTTCCATATTTCTGATCAGAGATACACGCAGACCGGCGCACCGTGCGTCCACCTGACAAATTCGGTCGACCTGTTCCGCTTTCGAAGCAAGTCCCGGAGGCGTCGCATCCCGAAAAGGTGACAGGGCCGTGACACGCGAGCTCGTAAGGAATCACGGTCGGGGGTGCGCGCTGACAAAGGCCTTTTTAAATTGTAATGAGCTGCCAAAGAGTGAATTATGTGCGTTGTCCGAGTGGCATCGAGTCCTCGAACGAGCCCCAAACCCCATCCTATAAAACGCGCGTGTCCGTGCATGCATACATGCATGCTTCCGCGCATATGTATTACAGGCTTGTATCGGGGCATCCCCGTGCCGCGAGCAAGCCACCCCACGTCATGAATATATTTACATTGATCGTCCGTCTCGGCATTTTTCATTTGGCCCGTCGTTGTGTCAGCCACCGGCTCGACGGAGAACTCTCTTCTCTCTATACATACATACATACATACATGTATCGCACGATACTTTATTTATATCGATGGGACGTGTCTGTCCTTCCGAGAGGGCCGCGATTCGCCATCGAAAAATCGCTAATGATCCTTTCGTCCTTCAGCCGCGACCCCGGAAGTCCCACGAGTTATGGCAACGTCCGTCTGTGTATATGAACGGAGTCCCCTACAATCTCGAGGAAAAAGAGACATAGAGAGCTGTAATCTTTTTTTCTTTTCTTTTTTATCGAGATACGGGAGCCACCTACAGTTTTCTAAATGGAGTGTTCAATATTTTTTCTCGAATTCGGATGAGTTACCAAATCCCTCAAATATTTGGCTTAAAATTCCTCAAACATTTTGAAATCCTAAAAATTATCGAAAATCAGAAGTATAAAAATAGAGCAGTAGAAACTATAAACCTCAGGATGCCTCGCAAACTCGCGAATTAATATGATTATTACAGATTTGTTGTCAACGACTTCAAACTGTTAAGAGGCCACCAAGTCCCTACTAACGATCGAAGTGTTAAATAACAAAAAATTGGTATCTCTCGAAAATTCGACGAGAGAACCGTTCAAACGATAGCAAATTATAAACGAAATCCGGCACTCCTTGTCCCAGGAGGAGCCAGTGAAGAAACACAATTTTCTTTGAAAAAGAAAACATTCGGCTCTATTCGTGGCAAGGTGACCTTCGTTTCGGTGTGTAAACAATGTATTTTCACTCGATAACATTAACACGTCCGCTACCAGTATTTGTTTCACTGCTTACTCTAGGTTTACGGAACGTTAAACCTGACTATTTTACATTGTAAGCGTAACAAGGATGAATATATCAAAATTTTTAGCCATTTTTTAGACAATATGTATCCAGAGAAATAAATTGTTTGGATAATTCTGGAGTCTCTATAATCGTTGAAAATAGTAGCGTGAATTTAGCGTTTTAGCGGCAGCGACAGAAAAACGAATCGGTGTCAACCAAGCCTGAAAATAAACGGAAATTTTCGGACCAGTTCGAAAACGCGTAACCGGGCCGTATGACCCGCAGCATCGGCAGGAAGCGCGGTGCATCGAGTTGTGCATTAACGGCGCATTCCCTCGCAGTCGTTACACCGTCTCCGTTTCTATTTCGAAGTGAACGAAGGCGATAAAATTGTGAACGGCAACTGGGACCGGATCGGGAAGAGGGACACGCGTTTCCCGGCCGAGCGACACGTTAAAACGTAACGACAGCTTTCGACATTTTCGACGCGTTCGAATACGAGTAGAAATTCCATTCGATGCACGGTGCTTCGAACGGCGAAGCAACGCGGCTGTGCAAAGCCAAAAATTTTCTTTTTCTTTTCTTTTTATCGTGGGGAATTCCTCGCATTCTTCTTTTTCAACTCATTGCAGATTTGAAGGCAACGAGAGGATCCCATTGTTGAAAATGCATTATCGTAACTAGACTGCGAAACTTTATGCAAAATAAACATTATTTGCATTAACTGCAACAAACAAGTTCCAAGTAATAATTTCTTTCATTCTTTAACAATGTTCGTAAGCTGCAACTAATACATTGGTGTTCTTAAATATTTTAAATCTGTACTCTGTTTTAAATTGCAACTATCCATTGTTGCCATAAATGTATCAAATCCGCAGTCTAATCATAACAATGTTGAGCGAAAAAGAAAAACTTTTTTTAAATTTTAATTGCTATTTAAATGCAATTTCTATTGCAGTTGAACTTGAATGACCTTGAATTACCTTCGTAATAGGTAACTGCGTTTGTCTCTGAACACGCGATCAGATTTTAAACAAAAAGCTGTTATTCTGATGTTAACTATGTACAGGGAGGATACAGTTTTGAGGTAAAGTGAAGGAAAAAATCTGTGAAATTTGATTGATTTTTAAATGATATGTTTACAATACTTAACCCTTTGCACTCGAGAGGCGACCCTCAGTTGCCACTAAAAATTGCTGTACCATTATTCAAAATATTGTTTGCATTATTAAATATGTTGCTATCTAATCAATTACTAAACATTTAAGTATTGTATGAGGTATATAAATCATATGCAGAATGGAATTATTTTAGGTTGGAGGAAATGTTTAATTTTCCTGTTAAAATAGGTCGGAGTGCAAAGAGTTAAAAAAATTCGTGACATATCACGAGTAGAAATTGCCAGAAAAAATTTTCGCAGATTTTCCACTCGTCGACCTTTAATTTCCGATTTCTTGTCATCCCTGGGGTGCGTTTGCGCTCCGTACGTACACAGAGAGAAAACTAAATAAACCCGACTTGACCTTCGTACCTCCTTGACGCCTCCGCCAAGCGAAAAAATTAGATCGTCGAAGGAGAAATTGATTTTTCGAAGTTCCAAACCAGAGTGCTCCCTTAAGCTGAGCGTATCGTGTACGGGGCTTTCGCAAAGCCGTCGAACGCATCCGTCAGCGTAGCACGCGAGGCACGCGCGGAAACGGCAAAATTCAGTCGGCAGGTAGTAGTGGTACGTGCATCTAATAAATAGTTGGTGGCTGTGGCGTGTATGGCCGATTAACTGGGCGCACGGCGCAGAATTTCTTTCTGCTCCCGTATAACCTTAGACGGGAGCGGATACGCATACTTTAAATTCCGATGCCCTTCCTGGTAATACAGAGTGAAAGAGAGAGAGACATAGGACGAGAGAGAGGGGTGGTGGGGAGAGTATAGCGAGCAATTTAGCGTAGCCCGAGCCGGCCAGCAGAATTTCCCGAAGTTCGCCTTCCAATACTTTACGTGCCTGGAAACCAGTCATCTACGTCGTCCGGCTCTCCTGGGATCCACGATCCAACGATCCACGCCAATTAACTGTTTTTCATCGTCTGTCCGGCCCGGCTGGCCCCGTGCACGACCTCTTTCCGATGCATCGCGTGCACCGCGATGGTCCTCGATCGTAGAGCCATCGATTACGCTCTTCCCCGATGATGATGACCGCTGCGCCGCGCCGCGCGCCGTTGCGCGTAGCCAGAACGAATTTATAGGGTTCTCTCTACTCTGCTATCCTCTCTCCCGCCCCCCTCGACCCTCTCTTCATCCTTTCACAAGGAATTTCAAAAGTCGATACAAAGTGGATAGAAACGGGCGGGGTCAAACTGCTCGACAGTTACCGCCCCGCGATTCGCTTTGTTATTAATAGACTGCGACCCGGTCTCCAGGAAATCTTGCTGTCCCACCCGTTTCGGCTCCGGGAAACGGGATTCGAGCACAGATTTATTCTTCCTTGTAGAAATCTTTCGTATCACTCTATGTTTAATCGCGACATCTGCTGGTAACCACATATTGTATTGTACTACGTGTTTGCGTCGAACTGTGTAACATTCCTTCTTCTGTGATAGACACTCGGACTGTAAACACGTATTCGCAGCGCAGCTCACACGTTAGAAATATATTTAGTATCATTACGCACTAAGCAAAATATATTAATTCTCAACGCCATCATTCATTCTAATCGTCCCGATGTTACGCGAGCATCTTATGGTCTACCGATGACTCTTCGTCTCGTAAATGACTGAAATCTGTGGAATATTTGCTGGTACTGGTTATCACTAGATTCACGGAGCACAGAAACTGGTAATGTCGAATTATTCTATGAAAATCGCAAGAGTATATTTCGTCAGATCTATTGAAAAATAAATTTTCTGTAAATGCATATTTGCAACCCCGATAATTGAAAATTAAAACATTTATGAACCGCCAGTTTGACGGGTGAATCTAGTGTCAAAGAAACATAATTTGAACTAAATGCAATTTATTGATTAAAGTGAGCACCATTGCAATCGGAATATTCTGTCAGTAGATTACGTTGGGTTGGAATGAAAGTTTGTAGCGATTTAAACTAAAATTCAAGGATACAATTGAGATATTCCCAGATTTATTACGATAATATATTGACCATTCCGTTTTATTACTTTTTGTCATTTTTGAGGTAAGTAGACTGCGGATGTTTATGCAACTTTCAACTTTCGTAGGCAAATTTTAAGAAATCGGAGACAAAAAATATTTCATTTACAGCGGTGGCAGCCTTTGCAGATCTGAAATAGATAAAAATTGTACTAAATTTTGCGAAATGTTATATTATAGCAGTTTTTGAAAATTGTCGGAACCCATAAATGCATAAAGATCCTCAGTCTGTTGAAATGTATTTCATACATGAGAAACAAAATGAATCTATTAATACACAGAAGGAACGATCGGTTAATTTCAGTTTGTTTATAAAATCGTTTATTATTTGTTCATGGGATCGACCCTCAATTTCTTCTATCAGAGTGATCCTCACTTGACGTGTTTCTGTCAAACTGTAAAGACGTATTTTCCTTGAGTTAATTTGTTGCTTCTAAATAAACTTGATTCATATACAAAGTTCGGTTCGGTTTATTATAATTATAAACTAATAATAATTAATACAGTCCACCATAAGAATACGTAACCAAAGAGGTTATTTATTAATATTTTTCAAAAAATCAAGAATACGAATCGAGCTCGCCTATCGATCGCGGGTGATTTCCATAATATCCAGCGATCCAGGAGCCGAAGGACCCCGCGGATAATCGTTTCCGTCCACAAATCACCGTGGCCCAAGGTCTCGCGACTCTCCAAACAACGATTTGTGTCCAGACCAATTACCGGCAAATTTATTCGGCTTTCTCGTGTAAACGCGAAAGATTCAATGTTTCGATATTAGCGGTCGAACGCTTGCGCGCGTGGCGAAACATAGAGAAAGAGCGATAGAGAAAGGGAGAGAGGGAGTGGTGGGGGTGCGAAACAAAGGGCGCGACACAGGGGGTGCACAACCCCTCGGTGTGTAATTCACGGTTTGCCGGTGCATTTATTAACCGTGTCACTCCGGGCGACGCCTATTCGATGATTTATCGTGCACGGGCCAAGACGCGTAAATCCCTTGCACTGGGCCCGACGTTGTCTTCCCTCGCTGCCACCCTCGCTGCCAACTTGCCGGTGGTGGCTCGTTTCGGTTTCTTACAGCTGCCAAATCGTCGACGGCGCAGATGGAAACGCAGATGGTTTCAACCCTGTCGCTGACCAACGATCCTCGCAAACTGACGCATACTGATCAGTAAACTGCGGATGTCCATCCAATTTTGAATTTTTCTAGGTAAACTTTAAGAAAGCGAGAACAAATAAAATCTGATTTTCAGTGGTAACAGCCTTTGTAGATGTGACATAAATAATAATACTAAATTCTGTGGAGTTTTATCTGGTACAGCATTTTTTGAAATTTATCACAAAACTGGATTGTTCAAATACAAAATAACTCTTAAGTTCTGTGTTGTACGAATACATTTTTTAAACAAATGTTGCATTGCTGCCACTGGAACATAGAGGACTTGAATCTTTTTTTTCTCTCGCTTCTCTTTTCTATCGAGATATAGGAGACCTGTAGTTTTCTAAATGGAATGACCAATATTTTTTCTCGAATTCGGATAAGGTACCAAATCCTTCATAAAAAAGTATTACACCAAAAATAGAGCTCAAAATTCTTCAAATATTTGTAAATCCTAAAAATCATCGAAAATCGGAATATAACAATATGACAACAAAAACTATACCAGTTTGTCTCGCAAGCTCACGAATTAATGTATCAAGATTATTACAGATTTATAATAAAGGCCTCAGCGACTTTAAACAAGAGACCACGAAGTCCCTATCAACTATCGAAGTGTTAAATAACAAAAAAAGTGGTATAGAACGCTCGAAAATTCGATGAGAAAACCGTTCAAACAATAGCAAATCATCAACGAAATCCTTGTCCCAGGAGGTGTCAGTGAAGAAACACAATTTTCAACGCTTAATAACAACTCAAGCGACTGGAGACTTTCGAGACGGTGTATCACGATCTTGTGTAACAATAACAAATGCCGCCATCGATCTCCTCCCATCAAACCGCAGCGTCCATCCGCATCTAATCACAGTCGAAAAAACGATCGAGAGAAGAAGAAATAATCGTGTGGCTCTAAAGAGACCGAGAATGATGTTCCCGGGGCCAGCAAACCGGACGATGATTGATAATCGTCTATTCGGTCGCTGGAATTTGTCAGTGCTGGTCCAGAGGTTGGCCATAGGTGTTCCTCCGACCTCTAGATATCGATCTTCCTTTATCACACGGATTGGAATCAAGAAAAAGAGAGAGAGAGAAAGAGAGAGGGAGAGGAAGCTCGTGGAAGCAGCATTCCCCGTGCTCGGTGAAAAACTAAGTCTTAATAAAGCTGGGCCAAGATAAATTGGTACATTAGCATCTCGGCCGTGATTCATGGTGACGTCCTCGGGCTTGTTGGACGAGGGAGTATGATGTATGGTCGTTGGCATTGGTTTCGTATTAGAGCAAACGGCCTCGTGTTTTAGGTCTTAAAAGCGCCGCGGCCGTCCTTAATGGTGTGTAATGCACCCCCCGGGAAACGCTGCGCTGAAAGTTTGTCGTGACTTGTGCTTTTCCCTGCCATCTGGCCTGCTATTGTCTCTCCGCCGATCATCCGAACTCCCACAGAACGTGATAGCACTCGCTTGATGCTAGCTTTCATCAGTTCGAAAAGTCCTAACGAGAACTGTCATGAAAAATTCGACACGAAGGTCGACGAACAGCTTTTCTAAAGATTATTAGCGATGGGATATCAGTAAAAATCTTTGCGGACGTGTCTCGGTGTGGTGATTATCCAATAAAAATATTGCAACCGAAATGAAAGACGAGTAAGAAAAGTCGAAAGTAGAACGAGTATATTTGTTAATCTGAAGATTGTCGCACTGAACAATTTTTATCGAGAATATTAGCGAAAGGATATCAAGAACAATCTTTGTGGACGTGTCTCGGTGTTGTGACTATTCAATAAAAATATTGCAACCGAAATGAAAGACGAGTAAGAAAAGTCGAAGATAGAACGAATTTAGAAATTGTACGATCCTAAGATTGTCAAGCTGAACAATTTTTCTAACGATCATTAGCAAAAGGATATCAATAAAAAATTTTGTAGACGTATCTCAGTGTCGTGACACTTCAAGATTGCAATCAAAATGAACTAAGATCGAAAAGGTCAATGAGCAAACCCTTTTACCATTAGTCGACTAATTTAAAAATAAGAATAGTTCGCGTTGATTACAATGCACAGAAGCCGATTGCAATCTTCTTTTAATAATTTCCGTTTGAAATTTCACCCACCGATTTCCACCATAAATGCATAAAGTCCGTCTATCTGACGGTTACGTCGAAAAATGGATATACCGTTGTGAACAGTCACAGTGCGCTCGAACGATACGATCGTAACAGAATAAAAGGATCGCGATAGAGATGGAGTTCCGGTGGCGAATCCGGAAGATGTCCGATCTTCCTCGTCGTCGGTCCGAGTGGTTACACTTGCCGAAGGGGATCGTGCAGATCGCACCTCGCCGCCGAGAATAGCTCGCGTGGCTACCATATGGGCACGGCACGGGCCAGAATGTCGCTCGATAAATCCGGCCGGCGCGCGGCACAGAAGATTTGTCACGCGCTCGAAAATAGCCCGGGCCGGAATAAGTAGAGTGAATCGACGCGACCCGTTCGCATGAGCGAGACCGGACGATCGGTGTCGATGGAAAGGGATGACGCGGTTGGTGGGCCTCGACGTCGCTCCGCGTAAACACCGAGGCGCCGCGGCGCTTTACGACGCCCCCGGACCGCGGCCCGTGTTTAACTTATCCCGAGACTTTCTGGCACAAACCATTTTCACTGCCGGCTTCGACGCTTCGAACGCTTCGGCGACGACACGCGCGTCGAGACGACCCGTGTGCCGATCTCCCCCCGCCTCCCCCGACCTCCCACCCCTTCTCCGCACCACGCTTCTTCCATCCATAACCTAACAGCGCCGCGACGCCTTCCGTAAACCGTCAGCCTCGGCGAGAAAACCTGCGACGCATCGCCGTCGTTCCATGTGGCAAACATTCGACGACCGACCTTTCCTTCACTATTCTCCTGTTAGCTTCTCGGGAAGATTTCGCGAATTTTTTTTGCACCCCCAGGATCTTCGGATTTGGGCGAAATTCGTTTTTGCGGGAGTGTTGGGTCAGGGCTACGTGTGCGAATATTTTTGAAAGTATTCGTTTGTTAATCACCCCTTTAGAAATTGTTTAGTTCATCATTTTTGGATACAGTAGTTCTGGTTTGGATTTTTCTCGAATTTCTTTCAGTTACAATCTTTTTATTTATTTTATATACAGGGCGAACCGCGAAGCGTGATCAGCTTGGATTATTTTGCTGTTAGTGGTTCAATCAGAAGTTTTTTTTATCTAAAATAACTACCAAATTTTTTCTAAAAACTTTTTTTCCAGAGTTACCAAGGTCATCTTCAGTTCTTTATAGGTAAACGTACAATTTTTTCGCACCCATCTGTCAGGAGATAGTGAGACAAATTCGGTGAGTTTTGTAAAAAATATTTTTTTCTGAATTTAAAACACTCGAGAAAGTCATTTAGTAATCATTTACACGAGTGTATAACTCTGAAAAAAGAAGGGTTGACAAAAAATTTAGTACGATCGTCTTAAAGGTCTTATTGAACCATGTTATTTTAGCTGAAAAAAATTCTGATTGAACCGCTAACTACAGAATAATCTAAGCTGGTCACATTTCGTGGTTCACCCTGTATATGTATATCAGTTACATCATTAAATTGAGTTACCTACGTGAAATTTTTTAGCGATATTTTCATGCTAATCATTCTTTTTTATCACAGTTTCCTGTGATCCAAGAAATTTTTGTACAGGAAGTCTGTATAGCAATTTTTATTTCGGTCACTCGAAGTCCGTTCGACCAGCACCCAGAGTATAAATAGCCATCGCGACCAACAAGGTATACGATGGTACTTGAAATCGAATCAAGTTGAACGATTTAAAAAAGCTCCGGCATATTTGGTCAGTAGCAGCATTCCGATGAAAGTGGAGCGCAATAAAATATCTTCTGGACATGAAGGATTAAATAACAATACATATCACAGTTTATAGCGCGTATCTTACGCTAACCCCTCATCTTGTCAGGCAATTATTTTTCCGGTCTCATAACATAAACCTTATAATATTATGAGGCGTCTTACAATACATAATGTGCACCTTCACGCATTTATGGCTTGAAAAACGTCCTCAACAAGACAATCGAAATCAGTTCCATAGAATTAAATCCAGTTTTGTGTTTCATATCGGGTACATAAACAAGGCAAATAAAACGCTTTTGTACAAATTACAAATCTCAATTGTTTGAAGCTCGACAAGGGCATCGAAAGAAAAATACAGTGCTTTACTAGAAAAACAAACACCGATGACCTTGGAATGTAAACACTGTGACCGTGAGTGGAAAACCTTGTGTTCCTTGAATTAATGCAGCTTTGAACTGACAATAATTGTTATATTTTGCCGAGACATTAATAAATATTAACCCTTAGCAGCCGAGTGGTGACTCAGAGTCACTACTAAAAATTGCTGTACCATTATTCAAAATATTGTTTACATTATTAAATATCAATTACTATACCTTTAAGTATTGTACGAGGTATCATACCAATTTGATATCCATAAAATAAAATAAATTATATAGAATGTGACCATTCCGGGTTGGAAGAAATGTTTAATTTTCGAGTTACAATAGCTCCGAGTGCAAAGGATTAAAGTTCTGGAATTAATTTTGTTCAGTTTATCTTTCACTGTGTACAATTTAAATAAATCTCTTCCAATTTCAACGATTCGAGTGTGATTCGCCGCAACTGTGGACGTAAAGGTGATTGAATAGCTTACAACCTAATAAAATAATATTGCCGGCCTCCGTGCGCTGCAAAACAAAGACAAATCCGCTCGAGTTCGTTCAGTCAGCAGCCTGCTGAGACGAAATTTTTCACACACGGTCCCTTAATCTTATCGCGAATCCCGGCGCTAATAGATTCCCATAGCGAGCCGGTATCTCATGGTAAAAACGTTCTCGGGCGTAGCAGTTAATCATAGCGGAGCAGAGGGTCGAACTCGTAGATAAAGAGAGAAACGGAGCAGATAAGAGGGCCAGGAGGATCTGCACGATGTCCTAGGTGGTGATCAGCCTTTGCGGGGGCGGATTCGACCCAACCAGTGACAAATCGCTGTCGGTTTCGTCTGCGGAGGAATCCACATTAATCTGTATCAAGCTGGCCATCAATATTTAATCCTAATCCCAGGAATTGCTTGTTCCGTGGGATCGGTCGCGGGATCGGTCATTCCCGGACATGTCGAGTTGCACGATATTATGATGTATGTAGTAACAACGTTGGTTTTCTTAGTGGAGGTCCATTGCTAATGATGCGGCCAGGAAAAATTGGAAACGTGACTTATTTTCAAGCATTCTTGTTGACCCTAGCGTCTAACAAATACGAATGTTACGCCTTTCTTTTTAGATGAAATAAAATTTGATTTCCTTGCAATCGATATTTCACCATTAAAATTCATGTAGCGATACAAAAAATATATTTTTTCTTCTCTTTTCTACGATATTTTTGGGGATGAAGACGTTTTAGTCACTGCAACCGTAAAGAAAATAGTACAGCAAGGGGTTAATTTACCTATGTTATAGCCCGGTGTTCTTTTCTACGATATTTTTGGGGATGAAGACGTTTTAGTCACTGCAACCGTAAAGAAAATAGTACAGCAAGGGGTTAATCTACCGGTGTTATAGCCCGACACTGTATCAACATTGTTTTTTTTTTTAATTTAAAAGCTCAAATGGAACTCTCCATAGGGGGTTAGTTAATAATAAAGCTATACATTAGGATTAACATACGGTCTGATATACATTATAACATCTTACAGTTATACATTACTAGTGTAGGTACAGCAGAATACAACGCGTTAAGTACGTAACTTTAAATCTTGAAATTACATCGCTTGAAGAAATTAAAGAGATAATGACATACCTGAATGTTCAGTTCGTGAAGTAACGAATGCGGCATAATTTGTTGCTTCAAGCCAAGTTCGGTACACAAATTAACGATACTTAAGGATGGCAGCAAATTGAGTTTTCTCAATCGTTTCATAAGATCAGAGCTCTTTGCGATTCCAACGAAGTACATTCCCAAACAATATTGTTAAGATCTTGAGCGTCATTGTCACATTCACATTTGGAATCAGTTACTACATGTAGGCGTGATAGGGATGCAACTAGATGATAACGACCTGATCGGTAACGATTAAATGTTACAATAAATTCTTGTGACAGCACTCTATTTGAGAACTATGGTGTGGCACTGTCCTTAATATAGTAACGAAAGTATTCCTTGCCCTTAAACTGGCCTTGCTGTATTGTAAAGTAGTTAGTACTTTGCCTACATCTGTATTTAAATGATTCCTGT
The DNA here is from genome assembly GCA_028454225.1 of Lasioglossum leucozonium. Classification (NCBI taxonomy): domain Eukaryota; kingdom Metazoa; phylum Arthropoda; class Insecta; order Hymenoptera; family Halictidae; genus Lasioglossum; species Lasioglossum leucozonium. The sequence continues at coordinate 4,298,604 of CM052208.1, forward strand.
AAATCAGAGAAGGGAATGCCGATACGCATATCAGCTTGTTCTAGAACATTGGTTTTATTAATGTTAGGTTTTTATCGATCGAAATTTTATATTATATATATGTGAAGAATTATCGGCGCAAGGTTCGATCATTTAAAACAATTAGCTATGTTATGTTCTTTAAAACGTTACGATTCGGATGTGAATCTGTACAACAATTGGTTTTATTGATGCAATTAGGAAAAATTGTAAATATCAATATTTTGTATGAATCCTCTGATAGTTCACGTAACGTTATACAGGATGTCCCAAAAATGTTGTACTTCATGTTGCACTTCGTTGGGAAATTATTAACGAAAAACGTGACCCAATCACAGCGGAGTTACTGCGGAAAACTTACTTCAAATGACCTCAGGAATCATCTATTTCAAGGAGGTGCAACATTTTCGGGTCACCCCGCAGTCTGACATTATATTAATTTTCGTTTCACCGACACAGGTAGATTCCTAACGCTGTAAAATCAAAAAAAGCAACAGCATCCTGAATAGAGATCATCGACGAACCATCGTTACTCTGAGCAAGCATTCGGAAGGAAGTTTGTGACAGAGGTGGACCGCAACAGGCTAACGAGTGTTTTACAACCGTAATTACATTATCCTACTCCAGAAACTCGCGACACTAAACGGCGCTTATTTCTCTCGAATTTATCGTTGGTGGCGATCTGCTCGGCAGAACGGGCCTCGTTGCACGATGTTCGGGATCGCCAATTAAACGGGGCTTCTATTAAAGTTTTATTAGAGCGAACAACCCCGCGAGACGAAGAAACAGCAGTTCTTCCTGTCGCGCGAACGCTTACCCGAAGGAAAAAGGGTGGGGAAAAAGAACAGAACACGAGCGAGAGGAGAGCTGAGAGAAAAGAAAAATGATGAGCGAGAGAGAGAGAGAGAGAGAGAGGACCGCGATCGGTTACAACCGGACGCAGAGGCCGCAGCGAGTCCAGCCGATTAAAGAGTGCTGCGTAACGAGTGTTTCGCCCGATCGTTCGTGTAATTAATGGCGGGACAGTGCGCCCGGACAGGCCGCGCCGTGTAATAATCGGTAATTACTCACGGTAATTAAATAATGCGTTTATCGGTGTGCAATCAGCCGGATGGGTGGCCCGAGTCGCGCTGCCTCTGCCGCTGAGGCTCTTCCTCCGATCCTCGAACTGGGCTCCACTGATAAATCTTTTCCTCTTTGCCAGGAGCGCTGCTTCGAAGCACCCGGTCTGCTCTCGATCCAAAAAATCAATTTTGTGCTTCTTTGAGCCTTAACGTGCGCGAATAGATCTTTTCTGTAGAGGACTGTATTACGCGATGATGCTACATCGACAGCAGTCTTTGCGAATCTTTGAACGCGTTACCGTGGAAGCCGCATGCTTGGGGTCTGCAACAAATGATGTTATTTCTGCTGGAAACGACGCAGTTAATCACGCGGACAACTGCACCACAGTTTGCCGCTCATCCGTGAAAACCGTGTCCAGCTGAGCCTCCTCCGACATTCGTCAGCTTTGGTCAGTTTTCGCAAGCGTCGCAAGTCGCGATCAAGTATTCCCCTCGCGTAAAAGATTGCATGATACTTGAGACAAATATTCTCGAAATTTCTTGGCGCAGCTGCTAGTTAATTGGAAGAAAGAAGAATTTTGAAAATCTCTAGGTTCACTTAGAGCAGAGATGATCAAAGTGGCCGATATAATTAGGGGTCTATTCAATCGCGAATTAATTAACTGCAACGCAGTATATACGATTTTCGTTTGCACTGATATTTGTAATTACAATATAAAGTAAAATTTAGCTGACATGACGTCATTTTTATACGCAGTAAGCTATGTCCCCACCAGTGTGCTTTCGTCTTTCTCTTTTAATTCAACACACGTTTCAATACAGCTTGCGATACGGAAAAATGGCTGCTTGCAACTTGATGACTCTGACTCCTTGCGCTCTGACGCTTATTCATGTAAAAATTTGATTTTGTCAAAATAAAATATATCATTTAAGAAAAACACAAGATTTTTTACTTTTCAAATTTTTTTTATAGAGGGGGTCGATAAGAGAATTAGCAAATTTTTAGTTTGACGGTCTCTGACTTAGAGGGACCACGAAACATTTAAAGGGTCCATGGACGAGCTTACAGTGAGCATAAAATGCTCGCAGAGATTTTAAAAGACAATAAAATATATTTTACATGTTCGTAAGTGACCTAGGTAACATCGATGAACTTCTGTAGTGCCATAAATGATTTTTCCTTATTTTTCCCCTATTCTGCAACAATGTAGCCTCGACATGCAATTAGTTTCATCGCTGTATCTCCATTCTGTGAAAAGTTCTGCAATTTAATCGCCAACACGGTTGGACTCTAAATCGCATTATTGTAACAAGAAATGTTTCAAGAGTTGATTGACAATACGAGTCGGTGGATTCGGGTTTGATCGATTTGACGGTGCAGCGTTCTCATTTTTCTGCCGACAAAGAAAGTCCGACGCGACATGAAAATAAGATGGGCGGCCGTGGACGAGGTTTGTTTGACCGCAGAGGAGGAGAAGATGTCGTGCGGTCAACAGGCTGTTCCTCGGATTAATGTGTCGCTTCCTATCACCGGTGATTGACAGTCCCGAGACCGCGACAAAGCGCCGACTCTTAACGCTATTCTTCTTTATCCTCTTCATTGTCGTCCCCGCCTTTCAACCGCGGCTTTTGTCAGCTCTCGAACGGCGCTGTCCGACTCGAAACTACCCTGGAACGACAAATAAAATCGCGTTCCCCGAGTCAATCCTTAATCGAAAATTTTATCTCCCAGCTAACCATAATGCCAGGGGAATTTAGAGACAACCGTTCAGTTCTTGGGTGTACTCAACGTTGAGACCATCGGAACAACAAACATCACAATTTTCAGATTTGTCATTTTAACATGAAATCTGCAATTTTAATTAATTTCAGTAACACGAAAATTGACAAATGAATCGATCCTTAATTTCCGAAGAAATCAAAGCAATTCGATTTTAATACAATTGTGACCAGAGTAAATATAACACATTTGCATTTGAAGAATTGCAAAATTCGGTATTGTAATATCGAATATTTCACGATGTCGCAAGTTTCTGTCGCGGTGAAAATCTCGCAACGAATTCAGCGCTGTCGATAAAATTTCCAAATCGGTCAGCCGGCAGTAAAAAAATTAATTACCGAGCAGTTAAAGTAACCTTATCTCTCACAGATAGCGGGGACCGTTTCGGTACATTTCTCAGAACAATTCCACTGCAAGCCTATCATTGGTACATTCGGCGACGACGTTCCAGCAGAAAAACAAAGTGACAAAAATGATAAGCAAGGTTCTAGTCATTTTTCTGTCGTCGTAGAAACTTTTATACAAAATCCACGATCTCGTCGTATCGATTACTGTGTTTATTTCAAGACACTTAACATAATTTAATTAATTTTCATAACAATTCGACATTAGTCATAAAAGAATAGAATTTTCTACAATAAAGGCAGTAGATTACTTTAAAAATCCATCGTTGGTATATTTTTGCAAAATAAAAATTTTCCAGCTTGACCAACCCATTTTGTATAAACATTGCATAAAATCTAATCACAAGTTTGACTCGTTATTATACATATACCAGGGGATTAATACTGAGGAGTCCGAGATAAAAGAAACACCCTGTGTAAACTGTTGATCGTTACACAAGCGTATGGAAGATTAAATTGAAAAATTTTCAAAACGCGTTTCGCATCGAATTGGAAAAATCGCGAAGCTCTCAGTTGGAATCATTTACCGGCCGATCTCGTGGGCCGGCCGGCAATCAGTCTCGCTAATTAGATGACGGTTTAATTGCAGGGAGCGAGGAGACGGCTCTGTCTCCTAGGTGCAATTCCCCGCATATTTACATCCCCCGCGGGAAACGGTAAACGGGAAACCGGGGGAACGTTGTTCGGCAAAGGTGGGGAAGGGGCGGGGTGGGGATGGGGGTGGAAGGGTGTACATAAGGCGGGAAAGAGGATCGGCGTTGCTTTCTGAACCCTTTTCCTGCCACGGCCCCGTTTTACCGGTCCCGCCGGCCGTCTTAAAAGAAAGGGTTAATTAAAAACAACAAAAGCTATCCGCGCCATTAGCGGCCGTTTGTATGCGCCGCGTTAGCGTTATGTCCGGTGCTTTTCGAGCTACAAGCACCCCTTCCGTCGACGATCTTAACGAGTTCGAAGCTGCGTCACGACCCCCAACAATTCTCCCCGGTAGCTCCTTTCATTTTTCCCTCCCCCACCCCCTCTCTCGCCCTCTCCAACCCCATCAACCCCCTGCAAGGATCAAAGTGGAAATTGTTCTCCGATGGAATTATGAAACGGGACTCCTCCCTTTTTCTCGCTCTATCAAGACGTTTGACTCCGAATAATTGTATCCCCTGCCGAATTATGGCTGCCAGCCATCTATACAGGGTGTCCCACCCCCGATTCTGCCATACCTAACTCTAACATGGCGGGAGTTAGGCAAATTTTCACTCAGATTTGAGAATATTCTTTCACTCGCTGCATTGAGATATTTGATTCCGAATAATTGTATCTGTTGAAGTGTAAGCTTTTTATACTCTATGCCTTGACGGCAGTCGATAGAAAGACACCCTGCGATTTGGCGATTCAATTGTTTGATCTCGATCGATGTCTCTTCCAGTTCCGACCGAGCAATCGACGTGACACCACGCGTTAGTTCTTTCTTTATATAAACTCTTTGTTAATTATTCCAATAAACTTGTTATAATAATATACGCGACGCGTAATTATTTGCGAACGAAGTTTCAGGAGTTAACATATAAAAGTTTAACAGTATCCCCTGCCGAATTATGGCTGCCAGGCACCTGGACAGCCATCTATACAGGGTGTCCCACCCCCGATTCTGCCATACCTAACTCCAACATGGCGGCAGTTAGGCAAATTTTCACTCAGACTTGAGAATGTTCTTTCACTCGCTGCATTGAGATATTTGATTCCGAATAACTGTATACTCCATCGAATTATGGTGTCAGCTACCTGAACAGCCATCTATACAGGGTGTCCCACCCCGACTCTGCCATACCTAACTCCAACATGGCGGCAGTTAGGCAAATTTTTACTCAGATTTGAGAATGTTCTTTCACTCGCTGCATTGAGATATTTGATTCCGAATAATTGTATCCCCTGCCGAATTATGGCTGCTAGCGACCTGAACGGCCTTCACAAGGCGTTCACGCTGACACTAGTTTTCCTTGCAAATAGAGAACATTAGAAAGAAACGAAATGGGGAAAAGATATTTTTTGCAAGCAATGTCACGATGTCTGTAATTTTTCTGAAAGTAGAACTGACTTTCACTCTTTTAAATGTATTTTTTACATCACATGAAAGCCAAAATTCATTCGTACACGATAATAGTGACCTCCAAGGTCGCACAAGGTCAGAAATGTACAATGGAAACATTCCGCGTCGGAAACTATCTTGGGATTGAAACAGCTTCGAAGGGCTAAACGAAGACGGGAACGATTGCGACACGTAGATATAAAATTGAGGTCCACGAGCTTGAAAATCAGCTCTTGCGCGAGCACCGCGTCGAGTTGACGTCAAAAGAGGAACGAGAGAGAAAGGGAGAGAGAGAGAGAGAGAGAAAAGTTCTATTCAGCGATGTCAGCGAGCGAGCACGTTGTCAAGAATTTGAACAGAAACTTTCTCGTCGGTGTGTCTCCGTCACTCGTCAGCGGCTCCCCGGTTGGGATAAGTTAATAGATAACCGGCGAATTGTTCGTCCGCGTTCGTCAGCTTGTCGGACAGGTGTTCCGGGCTTCGGGAAGGTGAGCGACTTCGGTCCTATCGGGTTTAGGTTCGCTTTCACAGAGTGCCGCGGCAACAGTTATAGTTTCGCGTGTGGTCGCGAGCAAACCAAAACGTTTCTCCCCTCTTCCTCCATCTCTCTCTCTCTCTCTCTCTCTCTGCTTCGTATAACACGCAGCCGAAACTTTCTGGCCGACAATTTCAGCTCCGGTGCAATTTCGAAAAAATAGCATCGCGTGCTCAGGGACCGTCGAACGTCTTCGACGAACCTGAGACCCGCAAAAACCGGCAGAAATTCAGCTTCTTCGACGTCTTCCCACAGACGAAACGGGTGAAAAAAACACGGGCCTCGGGAACACTTTGTAACGCTCGCCCCGACGCACGCGTAATTATCGGCCACCGGTAATTGAGTTACTTTCGCCAGGGCCGGTTTAGGACGCGTCCCGATTAATTGTTTCCGCTGAAACGCGGGCCGTTCTCGCGTTAATATTCACAGTAATGGTCCGAACGATCGTTTATTGCGGAAGAGCCGCGGGATCGTTCGCGCGCTTCTCAAGATCCTGCGAATGGAACTTTTCAATCGTCTTTATGAGTTTGCGGTGTGTTATTCATTTTACTGGATAAGGACAGCTGCCAATAGCTGTGTAGGGTTAACTCTGTTGAACAATGGCTTCTACGGTATTACATCCTTCATTGCTATATTAAGTCTTTCGTGAATTTAGACGACAATTAACTTCATCAGCATTGATTCTTTCGTGTTTCTCTAATGAAAATATTTCTGATTAGTGCAAGAAATTTTCGCGTTATTAAATCATCTGAGAAAATTAATTACGCCAATACTGATCCCTTGATTTTTAATATTATTACTTCGAAAATATCTTATTATTGGTGTAGAAAGTTTTTTCCTTTTTTATCGTCGAGAGTAAAACATTTGTGAAAATTAATTACGTCAGTACTGATCCCTTGATTTTTAATACTAATCCTCAGAGAATATCTTATTGTTGGTAAAGAAAACTTTCCTTTTTATTATCAAAAGTAAATAATTTAATTACATATTTGTTATATTACTACTTGTTCAACATATTATCCTAGTGCAAAATATCTTCAGATTATTGCGTGAAAATTAATTACGTCAGTACTGATCCCTTGGTTTTTAATACTATTACTTAGAAAATATTTTATTATTGGTATAGAAAATTTTTCCTTTTTCATCATCGAGAGTAAATCATTTGTGAAATTTCTTGGTTTTTAATATTACCCATTTTTATATTACTACTTATTTAAAATATCGTTCTACTGCAAAATATTCTCTGATTACTGGAAGAAATTATAGCGTTAATTTCGTCAGTACTGATCCGGCGAATTTAGTTTCGTGGAATGCGATTACACGTTTTCGCGAATCCCCGGCGAGGATCTTGGGAAAGAAAGCCCGTGTAGGATGAACGATGATCTCCGGAAGTCCGTGTAAATTGCAGGGTCCCGTAATTACAGGTGGCCTCCGGAGTGATACGGAACACGACGAATAGGTGTTTTCGGGTTGACAAGAAACGCGAACGCCGAAGAGGGGCCAGGTGGGAACGGGGAGGGATCGGTATTATCGGGGCAACCCGGTGAAATTGCAACCAATTCCCCGGGGCCAATTAGGTTGTCCCAGAAACGATAAAATGCAAATCGGGAGCTGATACTGCTCCTCCTGGCGAGACCATTTTCCTTGTCCCTCCTATCTTTCCTCTTTGTACGCCTCCTGAAGGACTTCAATCGACTCACCGAACGGCAGCGGGTCTCTTTCATTAAGCATTTTTAACCCCTAATTAACCGGCTTAAATTTTATTGGTCGACTTTCCTTCAGTTAGGCAGCTCAGTTTTAATATTTTTTTCTTGTAATTAAGTGCTCGAACTACTTTCTGAAAAATTGATCTTCACTATTTATTTATGAGACTTCTACAGACACATTTGTGGCATTTTTCTGAGTAAAAAGAGCCCAAACATGACACAATTCGAAGTCCATTTGGTCGTGCAATCACACGATTGCATGGAACCTCGATTATTCGAACCGATATCCGTCTAATTCAATCAGTTCAATCGAACACGATTTACGGTACAAATCAGTAAAGATTTTGATAAATTTTTACAACAGAGGACCCGGCTACGGTGACCTTGGCCTTGAAATATGTTGTCAATTTCAACATTCTGAACAATTTGTTTCTATACATATATCCGTTGCACGGTCTTAGTTTCCAAGATTGCAAAAAAACTTTTAAAAAATCGAGATTGCGAGTACAGTTCATTTTGCAAGTTGTAATACGGGATACTAAAACAATATACTGTATTGACATATGTTTTCAAGGTCACCTTTCTAAGTAACCCTCAAGAGGTTTTAGCCGTCGTTCGTAATTTTATTAAAAAAGTATTTTTTTATGAAAAAGTTACAAGGATTTTTGCAAATTTCTCGGAAACTAAGACCGAGCGACGTGTTCAGAATGTCGACCTTGACAACATATTTCAAGGGCAACGCGATCGGAGCTGGGTCCCCTTTATAAATATTAATTATTTGTAAATATAAATTAATTAAATAAAATAGTAACAATTTTATTATCCATGCATTCTGCTGGTCAACATGTGGTCAGAACTGTGTCATGTTTTCAGTCATTTCAACAAGCAAAATGCCACGGATACATTCGCAAATGTTTCAAAACAAAAGCGACAAAATTTTGCCATTGGATTAGTGTCTCTAGAGCCGTCAGTAATCCATCAGGCAAAAGGCTAGAAGAGAGACGTGCAGGTTGGATAAACGGTTCAGTGTTTCGCCGCGGCGCGCAGAGATTCAATCAACTCGGATCGATAGTCGAAAGTGAGTTGTTAAGGTTTTATTGGCCGGCGAGCGGTAAATCCGTCGTCGGTATCTTAAATATCGTGATCGTCTTGTAAACGGACAATATCATAAGCAAATCTCGCGACGCTGATCGTAAAACTTCATTCGCGAGGACGCGACTCTGGTTTACAGTGACGCGCCGTAACGAGGCGCGCAATAAAAGACGAATGATCCACCAAGTAGTTTATTTGGGGAACGTATCATTTCCAGAATTTTATAGACTCCCTCGATCGTTAAGCTGAGATCACTCGAGAGGTTCGATCGCTCGGGGCATCTCCGTTTTTTCACGTTCGATTCTAACCTGTTTACTTTCTGACGGAACGTTTTCGAATCAAATTAACGAGTACAAATTACTATTCGCCTGAATTCAAGCTCTATGTACCTGTACAGAGAGAAATTACAGCGAAATATTACACCCTCGGTTTTTGGTGGGAATAAGTTGCCGCAAAATTAATTTCAAGGTCAAAAAGATCGACAATTTCTTTTTTATTGCGTCCTATTCTACTCATCACAAGGATAAAAAGTGCAATGGAAACTATGGTTCAAAAGTGAATCGTTCTCTTAAAAATAAAGCTCTTTCTTATTATCAAACTAATTTTATTATTATTTTCGATATGTTTCACGAAGAAATAATTTTTGGTTCGTTTTGACGGCTTCGTCAATAGCTATAATTTATATAAAATCAGTTTAATCGTGAATAAAACATTACCGTAATTTTTTAAGAGAACGATTGAGCTTTCATCGATGGTTCCTGTTGAACTTGTCATTCTTGCGACGAATAGAGTACGATGCGATAAAAGAAAATTGTTGACTTTTTGACCTTGAAATTAATTTTGCGACAGCTTTGTTATTTCCACCAAAAATCGAGGGTGTAGTGTCTACAAAAATTTACTTTGACCTTGAAATTCAAGGCCACAGTTAATTTTTGTAGAATCTCTATTCTATTCTTCTGTATACATATCTAGTATTCTCTACTCGTCGGAGAATTAAAAAATCTCGTTTGGAGGATCGATAAAGAGATTGTCGAGGTGGCGGCTGGTTTCTCGATCTCTGCGGTCGGCCGCAGAAGGCATCGGGAAATAACAGGACCGAAGTTGTTATGACAGTCAGCGGTAGGCAATCCATCACCGAGATTTGGTCTCCACGGGGCGAGACCGCGGACCAACTTATCCAATATTTAAGGTTTTGTCCCTCGCGGCCGGCCTGATATATCACTCGCATTAATATATATTTGCGGGGGAGATAACTCCGGTTACAGGACCAAGAAAGGAGGCGGGGGTGGACGCGATACTGCGATACTGCCCGGTCGCATAAACGCGACTACGCTCGCAGACCGTTCGCAAATAATGGATGTCGCGTTATTTATTGCGCTGCCCCGAAAAATGTACCGCATCAATGACCGAAATAAAATGAACAAACTGAACAATATAAAAGACGATTATATCCTTATATCATGTATTAAATTACCAACAAATGCTGCCCCGAAAACTGTATCGCATCAATGACCGGAATAAAATGAACAAACTGAACAATATAAAAGACGATTATATCCTTATATCATGTATTAAATTACCAACAAATACTTTTGCGCTGAGAACATCAGTAATTTAATGTTAATATAAAATTTAACATAAAATCCGCAGTACACTTGTGATTTAATTTCATGAGGCATATCGGATTTGCTGGCAGTATTTACCAAAAGTAAATTAACAGAATCAAGTATATTATATTACAATTCGACTGCGGATTGTATTTAAAAAGATTATTGCATTATTTCCGACTCAGTGAATCCGTTAACAAAATTGTAGGCGTTCGGAAGCATCGTAGGTCAGTTGATTTTCAAGTGAAAAAAAAGTATTGGGCATTGTTTGTTCCAGAGCTAATAATTAATATGATATTAACGAAAGTTTCATCCTCTTGTCGAGTAATAACGTTCTGTATCAAGTCGATTTACACTAAACCTACCGAGCCTTAAAAGTAACTGGTACATATTCCATATAAAAATGACAAGATCGACTTTATTTAGACTTTGTGCAGCTCCTATTGCAATACGTGCTCTACTAAAGATATCTATACGATCATTTCTTATGAAATCATTTTTATTATTTCAATAATTCTAAAATAAAAAATCTAGAACCGGTCATTTGATCGGTCGTGCTAAGTTTAGTTTTAAGTGTCTACACAATAAATGTCCCGTATGCAATTAATGCAATAAAAATCCGCCGGCTGTTTGTAAGGCGCTGGATAAATTTTTTATCAGCACGATCTTACGCCGCACCCGAACCGCGGCGTGCAGGCAATAATTCGAGTATCAACTGTTTTGCACGGCCACCGAAGTCGCGTTCACGGCGAGCAGAGTGCGCGAAAAATTGAATATCGACTCGAAAGCACAGGACAACGTTTATCGTGCGACATAAAGTCCGTTCGAAATCTTCATCGCGGTGCCCGGCTCGATATCCCTGGGAGATTAATTTTGCATGTAAACGAGCGGATTTGCATAGACTTCCGCAAAGTCTATTTATTAGCGAAGTCGTTCTCCACAGCCCTGATACATACATATCTATATAAATATAATACTTAACATTCTCTGGTTTTTGCTTGTTACGCGCGGGTCCGAGGCGGGCCGTAAACGCGGCGGGTGATGCAACCGAGAGAGCTTTATGGGACCGCGCGCGAGCGTACGCTAATGATTAATCAATTACCGAGCCGTCACGCGTTGTCATAGAACCGTTCGATTAAGCATCACCACACCACCATTCCAGGTCATTTGCTTTTCGAGGAACTCGATCGTGTGCCGCGATCTCGAAGACGAACGCGGACGAGTCCGCGGGCTCCCACCTTATCGCGGACACACGTTTCTGAGTATAGATTATGACGCAATAAAATGCATCGTTTATAGATGCGCTTTATTACATTCGGCTCACAGCCACGGCGTGCATACCGTTAAATATCACAGCTTCTAAATACTCCGGAAACCCATCTCTCAGTTATTGTGGAAACGCAGGGCAGGCGAATCTGAGGACCGATTTTTGATGATGACTGACGGATGAGGAGCATAGTGATCGCGGGCTTGGGGCAGCGAAAGAAGAGCAGGAGCGCCACAGAAATTTTTTGAATTTTCTGAATCTTCGAGATCTTCTGAATTTTCTGGATTTTCTGAAACTTCGGAATTTTCAGAATTTTACGTCTATTAAATGAACAGGTGCAATTTAAAACAGTAAAAAGATATTATTTTCACACACTTAAAATGATTAGTAACATATATAAATTTAGCTCCCGTGTTTTGTAATCGATGCACAAACTTTTTATTTTGCAGAAAGATCCTTCGTTAGGAACGCTGTTTAGTGAAATGATCAAAAATGCCTAAAAAATCGTGCAGGTCCACATTGAAGTGATCCTGTATAAGGGAGCCACAAAGTCTCTTGAATTCTTAGGGCCTTCAAAGGTCTTAGTTCGGCCTTGACTTCATGTATCGATACGGGACAACAATCTGGAAGAACACAATTCGTGATGGTACTGTACTGTGTAGAACAGCTAAGTTAGATAGATGCTCGAGCCCTTGCCCCACAACAACGAGACAGACTCGTGATAAAGATTCTGCACAGAGTCGAATAAATATGTATGTTATTATTTTTCCTTTAAAACGAAATAGAATTCTATTTGATTGTAGTCGATAGACTTTGAGAAAAGAATATGTATGTAATGATATTTGGTCCCCTCAAGGTCTCAAATCCATTCCACCACCTCTCCCTTTACCAATCCTCAACTATCGCCTAATTTCAACGAGAACCTTTTTTTTTTTTGTAAAATAATATTTATTATAATTATTTGTACATCCTTATACATGTAGTAACACTCTATATATGTATATAAACATGCTTAACAGGTAACATGTGTCGTTCCGCGCAGTTCCTACCTAAATTACGGTTTATCTGCTCCTTTCTTTCTATTACGAGGATTCGTTTACAAATAGTTATAAATTAATTTATGTATTGCACGCTGTTGGTTTTGTACATTATGTCTTTGGTATCTTATCTTAGGTATAGGAAACGTTTATTGTGAAAACCTACCTACAGCACTTAATACTAGATTTTATAGATTTTATATTTACGCTTTAGGAATGAAATACTTTTGTATTTCTGTTATCGTTTGTATTTCTAATATCAGTTGTATTCGTGGAATATCTTTAGAGCTTGATACGGGAGTTTATGTTTTATTTTTAATTGTGTGTTGTGGCTTCTTGTTTCTGTTACTTTTATTAGGAGTGGCTTACTGTTTGTTTGGGTCTTGTAGAAGTTTTCTGCTATCTTTTTAATATAATCTAATATTTCCGGTATTCTTGCTTTTTGGTGCATGTCCTTGATTCTCGAACCAGTATTTTCAGCGAGGCAATGATCGTTGACGAGAAAAGAATAGATAAATATAAACTTTCTTTGTTTTCTATGAAATTCTGAGCGGTGAAGAATTCCTAATATAATCACAAAGTAAATAGTAATGCAAGGGGTTAAATGAGACGCTTAAATGTAACTCGCTGCAGAGAACTCTGTGTTAGAACTGGTATTCGAGGGGTTGAACTAGACACTCATATCGTGTTACACAGTTGAAAGGTTAAGACGGCTGTCAACTGGTCTTAACAATTACCAACAGGATTCGGACGACTCTGAAAATGCTCAACAAAGCGCGCATTTTCATACAGATAGCGAGCGGACGTGGCCGGTTAGGCGACGTCGACGTCCCTCGAAGAGTATTAATTCACCCCCCGTTGATGTTCTGATACATATTCAAAGGGTCTTTGATCGATACGAACTCGGAGACTCGTCTTCGCTCCTCCGTGAGCGAGAGAAAAAGAGAGAGAGAGAGAGAGGGAGTATATTCGCCTGGTAAATCGGTTGTCACGAACAATATTCCACTTTTCGCCCCCTTCTTTATTACCAATTCCATGTCGGATGGAAACGGAAAATGTTCGCGCGAGATCGCCCGCGGCGTAGTCTCTTCAAAGCGGAAGGGTACGAGAGCCACAGCTTGCGAATAATCTTAATTCGTGAGCGTGCTTTACGTACATATTCCGCGGTCCTCGTTATTGGATTCGTCCTGATAATTCCGCCCTAAATCATCCCTCGGACCACGGGCCACGACTAATTCCGTGGCTCGTCTCCACGGGCTCGTGCATTATGCAGGGACCGGCAAAGGGTTGAACCTCTGGGGACGCTTCCGTCGACGCGACACTACTTGGCCCCGGTTAATAGAATATCGTCTTCCTGTAAACAGATTGCTACGGAAGACCCGGGGACTTTCGGTGACCTCGCCTCGCCGCACACTGTGCTAAACCGATGAACTCTGTGTTAAAATTAAAGAACTTTCGATAGAAATGAGATAGAGCGATGGTTTTTTTTTTAACCCTTAAGTGGGCGCGCCTATTTTTGTTACATAACTGGGCACGCAGAGCACTTTGTGCACCATCTTTTAAAACTATGTATATCACTGTTCATTATCAATTTCTTATGAAATTTTATGTCAAATAAATAACACGTCCATAAGTTTAAAGTACCTAAGGATGTACCTAAGGAAATAAAAATTTTACTACATTAAACTACAAACGGAGCACTCAGTGCTATTGCGCGCCCACTTAAGGGTTAAATTAAAGCTGAAACATTGCAGATTGTGGGAAAATAGAGAGATTGTGATAGAAGCGTTTTTTAACTTTGAAAATCTGTGTAAAACTTGTAAAATTACAAGAAAATTGTGGTTTCTTCAATACCATGTCCGAATAAATTTTTTTTACATGCCATACATCACTTCTCGTAGATTTTGTCACGCTGAATCCAAATCTGGTCGAAAAATTTGTCTACTATTTGATATTTATTTATTAAAACTAATGAAATCGTAATTTTTTCATTGAAATATTTTGACAACCCATTGGTATAAAGGTATATTGTATTCTGGTATACGGAAATTGTCGGGTCAGTTAAGTAAATCGCTCGATTCAAAACGTCTAGCATTCTGTTCTTTCGACTATTTTGTCGTGAATGCAGTGTCATATTCGTTCTATGTATCTCGTTTCTATCAAAAGTTCTTCGACTTTGACACAGTTTTCGTCGGTTTAGCCCGGACTTAGCCCGTACTTTGTATTTAGTTCGTACGATCTGCGACAAAGGATGGTAGGGAGCATGAGTTGAGGGGAAACCGTTACCACTCTTCCAGTACTGGATTAGCCACGTGACACTGCGACAGAGATGCAGACGGAACGCGTCACATGACCGTCGTAGAAGGGGAAAGTAGAGTGGGGAAATCTCCAAATCACGTATAAATCTTTCGCCTTTTACTAAAGATTTCCGTGGAGGGGAACAATTTATGAGTCAATGAACTAATTTTTGAGAAACTAAGTGACTACGTATTTCGTCTACTAATAATTCCGAGAAGTCGTTAACAATATGTTCTTAGGTTCTTGCAACATCCAGTTTTATATTTCATCTATTCCTTTTGGGATCACGGAGATTTCAGATATCCGGAGGTTCGGACAATCGAGGTCCCACAGTATAGTAATTAATGTGGCACTCGGTCAGTATGAAACATGCGAAATCGTTGAATTAGAAACTTGGATTTTTCTCGTTGTTTGCGATCAGCGTAATCGAACGGTCGGTGACGTTCGTTGGCTATCGGTCCGTAGAAAGTCCGTGTCGAGGAAAAAGAATTCGGTGTGCATCGTGGGGCATTCGTGGAAACGATAGCCGGACCACGATGTCACGGGAGGAGGTTATCGCGGGCGACAACCGGCCCATGACATCGATCAGTCTGTGTCGCTCGATGAACCCCGTATCAGCGAACATTAATTATTATTGCCTGCTCGACACTTTTCAGCAGCCGCCTCTCTCGTCAGAGGAACCCGAGTCTGTTGATAACCACAGTAATCTCGCGGTCGCGAGGCGTTCGACACCAGCGTTACGTGTTACGATCGAGAGGTGTCCGGGAACTCGAAAATGTCCGGCACGGGTCCGAAGTTATTCTCGGTTTCGGGACGGGTCGAAAAATATTTTCGGAATTCCCGTAAATTTTTGGGATCGCCGAGAATATCAAGGTTCTCGAGAATTTTTAGGAGCACTGAGAATAATGTGGAAAATTGTTAAGTATCGAAATTTTCGTGAAACTTATTCAGGAATCCCGAAATTTTCCAGATTCCAAAAATCATTGAGAGTCCCGAAATTTCCTAGCATTCCAAAAATTTTAAGGGTTCCAAAATTGTCTAGCATCCAAAAATCATTGAGGGTCCCGAAATTTTCTGGAATCCAAAACTATTTGTGAGTCCCGAAATTTCCCAGCATCTCAAAAATTTTTAGGGTGCCGAAATTTTTAGGAGTCGCGAAATTTTCTGGAAACCAAAAATCTTTGAGAGAAATTTCCTAGCATTCCAAAAATTTTAAGGGTCCCGAAGTTTTTGGGAGTCCCGAAATTGTCTAGAATCAGAATCCCAATAATTTTCGGAATCCTCGAGAGTTTCAAGATTCCTGGAAATAATCTAGACAGACGTAGAAAATTTTGCATAAAGATTTGTCTAATTGTCAGTCACAGCTATAAGAACAGTCCAAGAGTTAAGACACAAAATGTTTAGTTCTCTTAGACAATCCCCTTAGACAATCCAACGTCGATAAAAAATTAAATTGAAGCGTGCTCATAGAAATCTGTAATTTCGAGTGCGCACGGCCTAATTTCTAGTGCACACTGAAATCTCTATGTGTTCGGACACTTGGCCTCGCTCTCGGTCAAATATTCCGAGAAGAACGCGATTTCACGGTTCGTGACAGGCATCCGGTCAGCTTCTTGGCGAAGAGGATCTCGAGAGGACCACCTCGCGAGCGAGCGGTCCTCGAGGATTGGAAAATTGATCGCTTCTTTCTTTCTTTTTACCCCACTCGAAGATTCGAGGAAGGGCATTCTCTCTCGACGGGTTGTCGGGATTTTCTGTGGCTGTTTCCTGGGGGACCTGCACTCTGTCAAGACAAGTTTATCCGCGACGCAACGCGCTGCCGCGCCAGCCTCTGTCTGTTTACGCACATAAAGCCGGTCGCATGATCGAACGCCAAGTAGGCCGGTTTCGAGGTTGCTAAAAATCTGCTAAAAGACTTGGCCAATTTTTTTTATACTTTTACCATTAAAAAACAAATTTTAAGGGTCCCAAAATTTTCCAGAATCCAAAAATCATTGAGAGTCCCGAAATTTCCTAGCATCCTAAACATTTTAAGAGTCTCAAAATTTTCTAGAATCCAAACAGTTTTGGGATTCCCGTCTAGCGTCCCTAAAAATTTTAAATGTCCCGAAATTTTCTAGAATCTAAAAATCTTTAAGTCTCGAAATTTCCTAGCATCCCAAACATTTTAAGGGTCCCAAAATTTTCTAGAATCCAAAAGTTTTGGGATTCTCGTCTAGCGTCCCTAAAAGTTTGAAATGTCCCGAAATTTTCTAGAATCCAAAAATCTTTGAGAGTCCCGAAATTTCCTATCATCTCAAAAATTTCAAGGGTTCTAAAATTTTTTATACTTTCACCAGGAACACGTAGAGTGTCAGTAACTTCCTAAATGTATTACACTTAAAAAACAATTTTCAAAAAGATTTTCAACACTAAACGTCCCGAGTTATAAAAGTAACAGGCACATGTTACCTTATAAGAATGACAAGATTTGATTTATTTAGACTTTGCTCGGTTGTTATTGCAATGTGTGCTCCAATAACGATATTTATTTCATCATTTCTTGTGAAAGCATCTTTGCAATTTCAATAACTGTTAAATTAAAAGTCTGTTAAGGGCAAAGCAATCCTTGAAAGGCAATAATTGAAGGAACGAGTTTTAGGCAAGATAAAAGCACTAATTTTTCAATAAATACTCTAACATTTTTCAAAACTGGTCATCGATGTAACGAGGAACTAGATTCTAGGTGGAAATCTGCCTCGGCACCACGAGCAAAGCAGTATCATTCACCGAAACTTGCTCCGGCGCGAATTCGCTCGGTGAACACCCCTGCGGCTGTGAAACCGTGCGTAACTAACCTCACGCACGCTCTGCGTATTGACAAGGTTATGCCAGAATACTGACTCCATTCATGAAGCGTGGACGCGTGTAAATACTACAGTACGCTTCCGCGCATTTTTATTTTATTACAACAGATCTCATTGGTCCGTGAAATTAATAGTCTGAAAGATAATAAACTTGTCTGTTTTTAATGATTTTTCTCACGAAACTCTTACCAACGCATCGGCCACATTTTTCCGGTTAAAATGAGTCCAAACACGATACAGTTTCGATTATATTTACATGTTTAATCCACGATGCAGTGGAACCTCGATTATGCGAACTCGTCAGTAAAATGCTCCAGTGTTGTCATGATTAGAATTGTTACCTACTAGATTTAATCGTTACTGATTTCCACAGAAAATCGAGCTGGTATGCGTCGCTTTAGACTAACTTCAGATATCATACTGCAGATCATCGGTTCGCATAATCGAGGTTCTACGAAATCGTCGATTGAACGGGCAATTGTGATGCGAATTGTGTCGTGTTTGGGCTCATTTCAATCAGAAAAATGCGACAAATGCGTTCATAAAAGGTAAAAGTCTCGTAAAAAAATAGTGAAAATAAATTGTTGTCATATTCTTGCCATGACAACATGAAAACATTAGGAGGAAGTATTATATGGTAAGGTAAATGTGATAATGATTATGTATAGTTATACATAATCACCAGATTAATTACATATTTATGTAATTACCACTAAATTTGGCCTGAGTTAGGTCTGGGTTAATTGTTAATTCATTTTATTAATTTATCTGACCGGTTAATCTGATAAATATTCAAGAATTTATCACATTCACCGGATTTATACCGGCGATTACACATAATCACCGATTTATCACATTTACCGTAACATATATATTTTTCCAATTAAGATAGACAATGTTTATTCTGCCCAAAGATCATTAATAATAGTACTCTTAGAAACACACGAAAGTAAAAAATTTTCTCTCTGCGTGTGGTCCCCACGTGCTGGAACTGTGACCATTCTCGTCTCGTCGCTCTCGACGTAACAGATAGTTCCTATGCTTGTTCGAAGTCGTTTCTATGCTTGTTCTAGATCGTAGATCATTCAGGAGCGTTTCGAGGGACAAGAAAAAATAGGGTGCCGTCGGGACACAGTGGTCCGTTTGTGGGCCAAACGGGGATTATTATTTCACGATGCACTCGTCGACGTCTACGGCTGTTCTCCGGTGATTTAGGGTCTGTTTACATGGCCTGGGTCACTGTCAAGTGCGTCTTTGCTTCGTGTCACCGGAGCTGGAGATGTTAACCGATGACGTACGATCTCGTGGCTGATTTAAGAGGTCACCGGCTCTTCTTTCGTCCTGTCACTGCGAAACATTGGCCTCTCGAGTGGGTCGATACCGTGGATCCTATCGATCTTGTAGAGTGTCGATACCCAACACCAGTTTTTCAGACACTGCGGAATACTACGTCAGATAGCATTATAACTGGACGGCGGATTTTATATTCTTACAAAAATGGATTAAATGCACCACAGTGAAACCATGTGAGGCATTGTTCTGTTTTATTATTTTCAAAGCGTTAAAATTATCAACCCCTTGCACCACGATTATTTATAATTTCTTCGGAGGAAGTGGAAGTTTATGTTTGTCGTGTGCTTATGTGTTCGCCAGTGGCTATGATATTGCAGGGTGTGAAGCGTGATGTCATTCATTATATTATACAGGGTGAATTCGATAAAGCAGGACACCTAAATATCTCCGTTACTTTTCGTTGTACAAAAAAACTTCGTAGGACAAAGTTACACTGTTTGAAGGGCCACATATGACGGTGTAAGGGAAAAAAATTTCAAGGTCATTTTTATGAGATTTTAAGGTTATCGATGCTTTTTTAAATGGAATGATATATTTTCGTCAACGGAATGTTGTAGCTGACAAAATAACGAATTCATGCATGTAACACAATATGACCTTCAACCCAGACAAATGATATAAATAAAATTCAACGTGTAAGATTCATTTGATGTATTTCTGTTACGCCAAATGTTCAAAAATATTCCCTTTGTACGTTTTTTATTTTTCACATTAACAGTTTCACGGAATTTATTTATCAAATTGGAGTAAACGGAAACTGATGGACAATTACGATTAGGAAATCGGTCCTTGTACAACTGCACGGCTTCTCTTAAACACTGTCGACTTTCTCCATAAATGAAAATCATATTAATCTTATCTTCCTTCTAGTAACGCATTGTGAAACGTTCATCGATAAACTGATCGAGAAACCTTAGAAACTGTGGAAATCTGATAGCAAGAAGGTCTTCTGAGTAATTAGTAGTGGATAAACACGATTCTGTACGAACGTATAGGTGAAGGTATATCATAATTGTCCTCCTGTCAACACCGAATCTGTTATTATGTTGTGTATTGCGATACATTTGAATGTATAGCAGCTCAAGGGATGTATTTTTGAACATTTGGCGTAACAGAAATACATCAAATGAATCTTACACGTTGAATTTTATTTATACCATTTTTCTGGGTTGAAGGTCATTTGAAGGTCATATTGTGTTACATGCATAAATTGGTTATTTTGTCAGCTACAACATTACGTTGACGAAAATATATCATTCCATTTAAAAAAACATCGATAACCTTAAAATCTCATAAAAATGACCTTGACAATTTCTTTTTCCCTTACACCGTTACATGTGGCCCTTCAAACAGTGTAACTTTGTCCTACGAAGTTTTTTTTGCACAACGAAAACTAACGGAGATATTTAGGTGTCCTGCTTTATCGAATTCATCCTGTATATGTCATAATGATATTATCAACGGTAACGATGACTAATTGCGTGTTTCATATCGATTGCGGTTTTCCTATTTTATGAAACAGATTTTGTTTCACTCATGTACAGAACGTGAACAAGGAAAGACGTTTCCTTTGTGATCCGAAACGCAAATCTCAGACGGAGATCCCGACGTTGAATTTGTATTCGTTATCTTAGTAAATATTATATTATTTTCGGTGTTCAACGGTGGTGTATTATTTATTTACGTCTGTGGTCCTACAATATTGATAACAATAAAATGGGATCCTGCTCAAAATCTTCATCACGAGTCTGACTCGATTTTGTATGCACGGGGTTAAAAAGGAAAGAAATGTATATGGAACTCCTGTATCTCGCAAATTGATACATACAATTGTTATTTTGCATTAACATCCGCATTTTCAACTCACTGAAATGAATTCTTAAAATCAATTTTTATCACTTTCTAAAATTGATCCAGACAATTTTAATTTTGCATTAACATCCGCATTTTCATCTCACTGAAATTAAACTCAATAAGGCAGCAGCCTCTGCAACAATGTAAACGTAGAATCAGTGTATATCGGGAAGCAGTTTTCGGGAGAAGAATAGCCGAGCACGGCCAGTTTTCGCGAAGACTCGGTTCGAAGAGTATCGTTCGAGAAAGTCGGTCGGAGGTGCAGAATCGATGGTAGCCTCGATTGAAAGTCGACGCCAGTGCACGATGATAATGCGAGCACAAACGGATCTCTGTCCGAGCCCATCCATAATACATCGCTCCGGGCACGTTCTCCGGTTTTTTGTCACTGGATACGTTGACGGATGCGTGAAAGGAGTCTGAAGGACCCGGAGCTCTTTCTCCCCCTTGCTCCCCGCGTTCCTCGTGCTCCTCCGCCGCGCGAACGGAGAACGCAAATTACCGGGCATTCGACTCGAGGAAATCCACGTGAATTTCGTAACGCGGCCACGGTGGAATTTTGATCTCGATCTCGGCTAGAAATCACCGACGAAATTCTCGATACGTACCTCGAATACTTGCGTTGATCGCGGTACAATTTTTCGTCGATTCTACTGCGATACTCCTAAATTGTTGCTGGAACCTTCGTAATTGGCAAATAATTCGTGCGATTTTGAATGGGAAATTCTAACAATATTTTAACGATAGTAACTTGTTTAAACAATGTATTAAAAATTCGATATTTCTTGCAGTCTCCACTGCAAAATTTATTTTCACGAAAACTCGGGTGTGCGATCTTTGATCCTGTTCTTACGAGAACGTTCCCCTTGACGAATGAAATGGACTGTATTTTTATAAATCTTTAACAAAACTCGATTTATTCACTAAACAACAAAAAACTATGTACGACAATGATTTGTGGTGCAGTAGGTTGTGACACAACTCTACTCGTTCGAGAGATCTAGACGGACTGTCCTCCGTTCTTTCTTCTCGGAAAAAACGTAGAGCCCCTCTCTCACGGCTTCCAATGGAGGTTTTCTGATTGGTTGTCAGAAACGGAATTTTCCGATTGGTTGCAATTTGGCACGTCCAAAAGTAATTTTTACACGCGCGAGCGACCGTTTTTCGGATGGTCGGCAGCTGCCAGGTAAAAAGGTACTCGCGACGACGACCAAATCCCCGGCACATGTTAAATGAGTTTAACATTCGTAGAATATAAATAAATATGTATGCCAAATGTCGATATTAAGAATCTTATAGAATTTTTGTAAAAAATTTCTCAAAAAGACTAGAAAAGTCTAGACTAGAATATTCCCTTAATTCGTTACGTACAAATTATTGTTAAACATTGTGTTTCTGCACAAAGATCCGCAGATATAATTATGCCATAGCGTAGGCGGCCGAAGATTATGCAGTATCGCAACCGAGCGTGCCCGATTTTGCGAAAGGACATTCCGGCTGGAGAGAAACAATCGAAAATTGACTCGGACTCGGTATAAATCACGCTAGACCGGTCTAACTGAAACGATAAGTTGCTGTAATAACTGTTGCGATATCATCGGCATCATTAATTATCAGTTCCCCCCATCAGCCGGCCCCGCATCAATGAAATTCAACGCAATCGGACGATTAAACGGGCAGCCCGGCGAGCCAGATAATATCGCGAACGAATTACCGCCAATATTATTTAGATATCTGACAGGTTGCTAGACGAGCCCGGTGCACCGATAGAATCTTCGCGTTACAAAATCCCATAATTCATAGCCGGATCGAAACGAAACAACGATCTCGCCCCGTCCGAGAGGACGCGATCGTTACATGATCTACCGGTTCGAAATCGTTATCCGGATCCTTTGTTTACACACCTCACGAGCTGCAATTAATCTTCCCGCTTGCCCCTTGGAAACGAGTAATCAGAGTCGTCAGATGAGGGGAGGGGGCACGAATCGAGGGGACAAGGTTACCCTCTCTCTCTCTGCCAGTATCGGATTGGTCACGTGACATGGTGACGCATACACGACACAGGCAGTACGCGTCACGTGACCGGGAAGCGTGGGGGAATAGGATCGTAGAAGGGGAAAGTATAAATCTTAAATTTATCAGTCTATAAATTAATTTTTTAGGAACTGAATAACTACGTATTTCGTCTTCTAATAATTACGAGAAGTCGACAACAATATGTTCTTAGGTTTATATTTCATCTGCTCGTTTTGGGATCACGGAGACTTCAGATAGTCGGAGGTTCGGATAATCGAGGTCCTAATGTACAGAAATTAATGTGGCACTCGCTCAGTATTGAGGATCTTTTACGTGGGAAAAGATTGGACTCGATCGATCTCGCAGAAAAAAAAAAGAAAATGTTTAATGATTTAAAAAGAATAAAGTACAAGGCGCGGAGGCGAAAAAAAACAAGGAACAACCTTAGCCAAGGAACGTTGCTCCGTTCACGGTTTTCGCCCGACTGACTCGAAAAACGGTAAAACGCCTTAGCATACGGGGGTGCCAAAACGGTCAACGGACCCCATGGGTTTTATGACATGACCTGGTCCTGCATCAAGAAGAGAACCTCGCAATGGAAGAGTACATACTTCAAAATACATTACTTTTAATACTCAGTATGAAACATGCGAAATCACTGAATTAGAAACTGCGATTTTTCTCGTTGTTTGCGATCAGCTAGAGTAGGGACACCAGTCTTAACCCTTTCGCTATAATGGACGAGATATCTCGTTTTCACGATGTTGAAGAAACGATGCTATAGACGAGATGCCTCGTCACCATGCTGTCGTACGTACGATGTTATGGACAAGCCATCTCGTCACCATGATTTCGTCGCACAATTTTATGGACGAGATATCTCGTGTATCTCTATTATTGATATGAAGTAGTATGTTTCAAAATTTTGCACAAGAAATCGATTTTTCAGCCATATCATCGTTGGTGGATGGTGCTTAAAGATGATGAATATAAAATACTCAATTATGATGTATGACACAATTAGAGTTTTTAATTAAAGATTTTTTTTTAGTACACTGGCGTACTGAATCATGGGATACCCTGAAAATTCTTCTGAGACCAAGGATTGTTTATCTACTGCTGATTACTTCATCATTTTTTAAACGGTTGAGGATTTTTTAATTAATCTTTCAACAGTATTAGCAAGTTTAATCCTGGAACCAACAAATCAGATCCAGTACAGAGACGATGAGCATCCAACACAACCCTTTCTCTACCGTAATACATGCCCTAAAAAAGTTAAAAAAACAAAAAATCCGCCGCTCAGAACAAATTTACCTCCCCCAAATCAAGTCCGTGAAAGCCCGGTAAATCCGTCGGAGTATTAATCAGGAAAAAATTAGTATGATCGATCGGAGGAGCCGGTGTCTAGACGACGACGACCAGCAGGAAGACGCCGCGAGATAATCGTCGGCCGTATAATCCGATGAGGCGTCGATCGAACAATCGATCTATCAGCGGGTCCATTACTTCTCCCCGAGAAAAATAAAACCGGGTTCCCGTAATCCGCTCGTAATCCCAAATACGCGTCTACCGGAGCCAACCGGCGGCGAATTACTTTAGTCTCGCAAGTCCGACCGATAATCACGCTCTTTTCCCTTTTTCACGGGAGAGGAAAAGAGAGAGAGAGAGGGGGGGGGAGGAGAACTCTCCCCTCCACCCGACGCGCATAAAAACGACCGTTCCATAATTGATTTTGTTCTTGGAAAGTTGGCATGCACTCGGGCGTCGGCGGCTAGCCGGCTAGCTCGCTACGCGAAACTTGCAGCGAAAAGCTTCCCCGCAAGCACTCGAGTACCTCCTCTCGAACCCGTTAAAAGTTTTGTAACGATCCCTCGCGGAAATTCCCGATCGTGCAGCCCCTCGACGACCCGTCCGAGCAAAAAGACTCACATGCAACCCGTCTCTCGTTTCGCCCGCCACCTTTTCCTTCGTTTCGCCGACGTCATCCCTCGCGAAGTCAAATCCTGGACGCACTGAATCACGACTTGAGAACGATTCGCACCGCTCGACAGGTCTGTTGCTAATTTTCGCTACTCCATTTCCGACCACCGCGATTTTCTGAACGCGATGATCACGCGCTGTTATTGAGGACACGGAGTAGTTCTCTTGTCGAAGCCGATGCAAGTTGAAACATCTCTGATTAGACAAATTTTGTGTTAAACTAATCTGTCACAGTTTTAAAGATTGAGGCATTTACAAACGACCCCCTAAAATATGGCCCCTTTTATTGTGTGGTAGATTGTTGAAAGCTATTTTTGTGAACAGCGGTAAGTGTTATCGATCGTCCACAGAGCAACGCCATCGATCGACGGTTATCAGGAATAACTAGACACACTGGGTCCCTCCCCAGTCGAGAGCGGGAGAGTTCCTCGGCCACCTGTCCTTTGGCAGTTCCTGGGGAATTACGTGGGGTGGACCTTGGTGGACCTTGGTGGGCGTTGGTGGACTTTGGTGGACCTATTTAGGACGCCGATGGACTCTGAAGGAACTATATACAATAGATCGCCGAGAAACTCTGGTGGAACTATATATAGGTCACCGAGATGGCCTCTGGTGGACGCTGGTGGACCTTCACGGACCTGTATATTTAGGTCGCCGATGGACCCTGGTGGACTGTGGAGGACTGTAATGGACGTTGGTGGACTGTGGAGGACTTTGATGGACGTTGGTGGACATTCACGGACCTATTTAGGTCGTCCATGTACCCTGGTGGACTCTTGTGGACTCTGATGGACTCAGATCTACGTTGGTCGACTGTGGAGGACTTTG
>CM052208.1:4324468-4391086 GCA_028454225.1 Lasioglossum leucozonium
TACATTTCTAGTTTCTCCCGTCTAGTTGTCACACGTGTACAACGTCGTGTCGGTGACGTTCAGAGATTACAAAAGCACATTTACCATTACCGCGGAGCCCGTTGATTCGATTGAAAAACGAACGCGTTCCCGGCGGCTCCAATAATTCGATGATCGGCTGTAAATCATGCAGGGTGGAAGGCGTGTAAATCGCAGCTCAGTTGAGAGGTCACTAAATAAATCCGGCAGTGTATCAGCGTGGCCGATGACACATTAAAATTCCATGGATTCCACGGGAGGTGCGGATTGCCCGGTCGGTTACAAATTCGCGGGAGCGAGCGTTTCATCGCATGTCGTTCACGCGCGGCCCCGGACACACCGGGTTTGATGTATGTTGCCAGGATTGGCAATTATTATCGACTATTACGGCGGTAAGCGTGCGTAATCGTCATCGGTATTACCATATATACTGTTATTTCCATTCCGACTTCGGCCGGCGTCCATAATGATAGCGTTGTTCCGGCCGCCACCCTGTTCGTGCGTCGCGCCGCGTCTCGGCCGAGCAACCCCCTTCTTTTCCTTTCGTGACGATTGCATAAACAGAGAACCGGAATCCACGTCCGCCGCTAGGCAAATTTATTCGCCGCGATCGCTATAATTTTGATAAATTTCATTTAATACAATACACTCGTCGGCCGGCCACACCGTTCCCGGGAAACGAGGGTGGATATTCAAAGACGGGAACAACAATCGTAAGCACGGCTTGTAACCGTTTCAAAAATAACCGTTTAAATCTGTTTCGCAAAGGTGCCGCACCCTACTGACGAATGTCTGCAAATTGTCCAAAATCGATCAGAATATTAGTAGAAATAAAAAAAATTTTAAGTCACTTGTCAGAAATATAAATTCAATGAAAATATATTTTTCTTTTAAATCGTTTCACCAAGTCGAAAATATTGGAGCAACTCAGAAATTCTTCCGAGAATAATAATTTTCATAAATTTTCTATTTCTCACGGAGTCGAGTGAAAGCGAACCCGTTAATTTCTCTGAAAATTGCAGTGACGAGTAATTTTCAAATTCAGTAAAAATCGTATTAAATACTGTGAAACTTAGTATCACATTTGCACAATAGTCGACGCGAAGTCGTTTCCCATCGATTCTGAAGAACGAAGGGTAGCCACCCTTAAAAGACGAAGGCTACACAATCGCTCGAGAAGTTCCGGCTTCGATGAAAAATCAAAGGGGGCTGTTTCTTTTATAACCGGTTGTAAAAGGAAGAAGAAGAAGAGGAAGAAGAATCAGCGAAAGATGGGCTGCAAGAACAGAAAAGCTACTATTTAAAAGCTACAGCCAGTCAGCTGGAAATCACAGGGTTCCTGTGAAAAGTTTTCATCTACTCGGAAAAGTTCCGGCTCTCTCCGAGCGATCACGGAGAGCCGGCTAAAAGAAAAACACCCCTTTAACGAAGACGTTTTCTCCCTCGAAGCACCCCCACGCGACGCAAATTACCGGCACGACGAAGAATTTAGGCGCGCGAGCTGTATGCTTAAAAGTCTTCGCAAATCGGAAGGGGTGAGAAGAGGAATGGGGGTAGGAAAAAAAGGAGTACACGCCAACCCTGGAGTAGGAACGAAGCTTCTCAGGTTACAGCCGACAGTTCACAACGTATAAATCATAGTAATAACCGTGTGGTTCCACCTGCGTATTCGCCGAAACGTACGGGGTGCGAGAAAAGTAATAGCCACCCCTTATCGGGATAAGTGTACACCCTTGTGAATATCTGTAAAAGAAACTTGCTGCAAAATAACTCGTACCTTGCAGCTTTTCGTATAAGATCAACATTGTCAGCATCGATCCCAAGAAACGAATAAAAGTTTTATGAGAAACATCGGTTCGGATAATCGAGGTTCTACTAGATCGTGAATTGCACAGCTAAACATAATTTGAATTATGTCGTATTTGGGTTCGAATTAACCAGAAAAATCTCATGGACATGATGGCAAGGTCTCGTGAAAACAAGTTAAAAGTAAACAATGAAGTTTTCAATTCTTTCAGAAATATCGTACAATGCAAAAGTGGCGTAGGTAAAGTGAAGTTTACTATTGCAAGATGTATTAAAATGAAAAGTCATAGACTTTTTGACCAATTTCGAAAATTGCTCACAAATCGAGCATCGTTCCCCTCTGTTCGAAAACAATAAATTAATGGAGTAAATTGACGAATACAACTTTCGAACAGTTCATACGAGGAGACATTGTCGCGTTATTTTTCTTACACCTTGTAGAATTGACCGCGTACGTTTCGGGTGCAGCAGGCTGCAGCAGGCCGCGCGAATATCGCATGCATTATTCAAGGACCACGGAGACTGGCTGCACCGCCGCGAGAGTTCGGCTTTGCATAAGCGCTGACGAGGAAAACTGCGCCCACGCCGCGAGTATTCATCGATAACCCACCCCCCGCTGCAACCAGGTGTCATAACCACCCCCGTAAACTTTGTCGCGGCGTTCGGCCGAACGATACCGTTCCCAGTGCTTTTACAATTTTTTTAGCCGTGTTTTCAGCCCGCGTATCCAATTGTGGTAAACCGCACGTTCCACGTCCTGCAACATTTACCGGTTCGGTCCCGAGGTAACAATTCTCTTGATTGTACGAAGCTTTTTTTTTGTAATTTCCGAAGCAAGTTTTAACGTTGATTGAACGTGGATCTGTGTGCAACATTAAAATGACAAGAAACAGCGGACAAATGAAATCCATGAAAACAATTACAAAATTCGGTGGTCGAGGAAATTCGACAAAATTTCATTGTTTAATCATTTTTACTTGAAAAAAATCACACGTGTACTTAAAATACCGATAAATATACGTGCAAAATTTCAACGCAACCGATTCAATAGTTTCCTTGAAAAAAATCCTAAAGATTGCAAAACGGGCCTCGACAACCGGAATATGTACTCTACAAAAAAAAATAGATATCGAATTTTGATTATTCTTACTTGAGAAAAATCACTGGCGTATGTGAACTGCCGACATTTTTCCAAGAGGTTCACTAGTTTCCCCTGAAAAACTTCCGAAAATGTGCAAAACCGGCCTCGAAAACTAGAAAAAACCCACTCGTTATTTTTAATTCTTCCGTAGCGTCAAAGCTAAGAGGACAAACTGAACGACAGAGTATCGTCGCGATCCTCGGTTGGTTTCCCAGCTGGTTCTGGTAAAGGCTTGGTCCCGGAGAAAAAGTTGATGGGGCACGATTTATTGGGGGAGGGGGAGGGGGGGAATCGGCATTACCCGTGGCGGATCAATCGAGGGCTTAACGATCCCCCGTTCTGCCGATGGACGATAATTTCAAACGGGCCTTAACGAGCCACTCGAGTGCGTCAGGTGGAACGCGCGTGTATGTAGGTGTCGTCTTTCTCTCTTTTTGTTTTCTTTTTGCCTTTGTTTTTTTTTTCTCCGGCGGAAAGAACGACGCCTCGCGTCGCGACGGCCTTTGTTAAACGCTGCCTCTGCCCACGCACACCCGCGCCCGCAGATTATTGTCAGCCGGCGAACAATGCCCATCGGGACTCCGTCTACCGCTAATCTAGCGTCGCCCCGCTAATTATCGAGTGCTAATTGAGTTGCGCTCGCTGCGGACCGCCGACGGCGAGCTCGCCTCGGAAACTGTCTCGAATACGAGCCCCGGGGACCGGCTCTTAACGAGAAACACTCGCGAGTTACCTTTTTGTCTGCGTCCCGAAGAATTTGGTAATCGAAGCTCGGTCATCTGCCCACCCCGACGCGGCCCATGCGAGAGCAGTGCAGCAGTTTATGCTAATTTTCTTTGAGGAAGTTCGTACGCGGCGTTCAATTTCTGGAAGAAAAAAAACTATATATTAGGTTGGGGAAAAAGAAATCCATTATTTTTTTGGTAGATGGCTGTAGAGATCGATATCTCGTAAAGTATCGATCAAACAATTTCAGATTTATGCTCGTTGTCAAGGTGACATTTCTCACTAAAAAAATTCTTTTACTGGTTTTTTGTTTGGTCCATTCAGTTGCGAGTTACAGGGTGTTAAAAATGGTAGTGAACAAAGAGAAAATTTGGTACATTCTACAGTTTTTCGCCAAGAAGGACCAAGACTTCTATGACAGAGGCATTATGAAGCTACCTTTAAAATGGCAACTAATTATAGAACAAAACGGTGCATTTACCCAAATCAGAGAATTCGAAAGATGTTAAATAAAGTCTTGAAGTTCACGCAAAAATAATGGATTTCTTTTTCCCCAACCTAATATTTGCAAATATGATTTTTCATGTAAGCGTTATTATTATTTCTCTGCGCGTGATTCGTGGTTGGTCTCTTCGAATTTCCACGCTCGGCAATTTTTAATATTCGCAATTATTAAATTGTTACACTGAATCCACTGAATTCATTTTTAGCCTGTGCGTCGATCAGCTCTACTAACGCTTCACTTGTAATCGAATATCTACAATTAATACGAAATACAAAGTATCGTATTTAATTAGCCCTTTTATTTCCGCGGTTATCCTGCACGTTTATCATTTTAACAAACTCGTGCAGTGTAGTTTCTGATTTTTTAATTCTGCTCGTCAAAAATCAGAAACCTCAAGGAAAAATGGGAAAAATCTTACACATATCATTCCTATTGTTACAGTATTGTTATAATGAGTGTTGGTAAAATTGCAATTGTTTCGCGTGTTCCGAGAATATATCAGCACCGTTGAGCCATCAATTTAGTGAAACCAATTAAATATCATAATCAGTGTGATCAGTGAAATCTACGTCGCGCGTGTTGCATTCGAAATGCAGTTTCGGGAGCACGGTTTACTGTCCCGTTGCGGCTCCGGTGCTCGTAAAACGTGGCTCGGTTGCTGGACAATTAAGAGAGCCAACAAAGTGTTCCCGCTAATGCCACCGCGGAGAGACAAGATTCGCAAATTGGCAGTCGTGCGTCGGTAGCCGGAAGGGTTCGACCAGTCATTAAAAGAAATTATGCCGGGCGACGCGTACACTTCCGGACGCCGAGCACGTCTACACACACGTCCATCCGCATCTCCATACGCGCACATCCGTATACGTACAACGGGGAGAACATTATTCCGAGGGAATGTATCATGACGGCTATTATCGTTAACATGTAAATGCTGCTGGTCTAATGGTGTCTTAATTGAGTCGACCATTAGACCCTCGTGTAACTCGCGTACCTCCCTGCGCGTCCAATATTAAGATATTAGGATCGTTCGAATAATAAAGGTATTAAGGGGCCTCCTGGTCCTGGACCGGTACCGAACCTGTTCGGTTTTTCTAACGGGAATTCGTTTCCAGTTTCGGGGAACTGCTGTCCTCCGAACCACCGCCATTTTCTGTCCATTCACATTTCAAACTTTCTGTAACGAGATCCTTCTTTAAGGAGAACACTTCGGGGATAATTCAGTAATTATCGCATGGTGTTTCAAGCAGGAACAATTTTAATCGAAAGATCTGATTTTGGATGCAAACAGTGCAGATGGGTTGAGTTAATGAATTTAAGTGTCAGTTAAAAATATTATATAATATTTTTCTGAAAAAATGAGAACAGAACTTTGTTGTGCAGCTCTTTTGTACGCAAAGCTAGAGATAAATGGTAGAAGTTGGAACATTTTTGAGAATCGATCCTCCGATCTTTAGCAATTTCGACAGGAAAAATTAGAATTGATAGCAGAGGTCTGGTTTTAGGCCCGAACAGTGGGCAATATTTATAATAATTAGACTGCGGATTTTATGCGTTTATAATAAAAATGGGTAGGTCTAATTTTCGACAGTAAAAATATTTGAAAAATTTAAGAATATTATAATATTTTCAACCTATTAAACATATTCAGGGAGAAATCAAATATTTATTTAACACCAACTTGTTGCAATTCGGGTAAGAAATTTTTATTTTGCATAAAGATCCGCAGTATAATAATAATATATCAAAATGCAAACAATCGTGGCAGCTTTAACCAGTTAACTGCGTTCGACGTGTACACACATACTTCTCGTGTAAAATAAAAAATTACCATTGACTATAAAAACTCAAGATTTCAATAAAATGTAATAAGAATATTATTTGGCGGTGCGTTTCCTTTCTATTGCCAATAGAATAAAAAAATTAAATTAATTTTTTTCTTTAATCCTTCTTGTTCATGAATTTTATTACTTTTTGTAATAACAATAACCTTTTCGAGAATGAATTGTTAATGTTTTATCAAATAAAAATGTAATCCTTCCTCGTTTTTCGTCAAATTTATAACACAACCTTGCGTTCGACAAGTACACTCGTCATTGCTTGATTTTAATTCCGCACTCTGCGGGGGATTTTTAAAACTAAATTCCGCGGTGTTGAGGCGTTAAATGCGCACAGCTAAATACCCAGACATTGCACGCAATGAGTTTCTGTGGAAACAAGCTCGAACAAAGCGATAATGATTTTGAGAGTTGAGAAGAGAGCGGGAAAAGCTTGAGCGGAAGACAAAATGGACGATTGTCCCTTATATGGTTGATCCGGGCCACGGGTATGGTCGGCGGTCGCCAATTAAATTCCGTGGCGGAGTATTCGCCATTCACCTGTCACAATGCGCATCAATCAGCGCTAACCGAGCGTAGGAGAACGCTTTTATCAGCGTTACGCGATCGAGTGGCGCGAATCACTTGAACAGTTCGGATCGTTCGAACCGGCGATTCTCGTCGTGGCGGTGGTGGCAGGGGGTTGCAAGGGGGTTGGAACACGGCGAAGGGGCGAAGGGGAGGAAGGGCATGGCACACGGGATGGCCCTTCATTCTCGTTCGTCGGCATAATAATACAGACGGCGCGCGGAGCCGCCGCCGCCGCCGCGGGCTCGAAAAGCGAAAACCGCGAGCGAATCGCCGCCGGTGAGGAGAGCGGTAATGCATGCGATTATGCGGATCAATGAGCTATGGTCCTATTTATGGCTCTATCAGCCGACCGCTACCAGCACCCTCGACCCACCCCTGACCACCCTTTTTTTTTGTATGTCGATGCATGCTGATCATCGCGTGACCCTTCGCGGATTCTCCATCGAACGCTATCACTCTCTCTCGCTATTATCCTACGAATTTGCAAGTGCCTTAAATTCTTCCACCCTCCATCACGCGCTACGATCCCCAGTGAATTAAAAGTAATTCTTATTTCCCCGTGCATTTTGTGCTTCACACGAGTCTGGAATATTTCATTCGTACAAACGATCAGAGTTATTATTGGTCGCTTGATAATTAAGTTACTAGCTTACGCTATAATTTACGATTCATCTCGAAACGAATAAATTGAACTTTCGCTCTACGTATAGGGGTGTAACCACACGCCAGATTAATAAAAATATAGCTGAAAAATGGAAAATTTACAAAATAAATGATTAAATTTATTACTTGTATTTATAGAGAATTTTTATATATTCAAATAGATTTTTTGATCTTTTCGTGCTTACCGTCATGAAAATAAAAATAATTCCAGAAATGGTTTTTTTTACATTTTTTTCACTGAAAACGTGCAGGAGGTGTGATTCCACCCTAGTACAGGCTTAACATTAGAATATATGTACGCAAAGTGAAGGTTCATGCCACTAATTTTAAATATGAAACTTTTTTATTATATCTAAGTACAAAAATGTCTACAAGTAAAAGAACTTTCACTATAATCAGAATTACTACTTTCATCTCCAACATCTTCCATTTCTATTGTTTAGCTAACAAATAATGATAGTGACCAACAAAGTTAGCGTATGCATACGGATCCGGTGATAGTGACCAGAAAAATGGAGCGTATATATACGCTAATGATGGAAATGGGTTAAGCGACTCAATAATTAGTCTGCTTCACAATTAATTTATTAAGAGTTTGGAATGTTTCACGAATTTTCCACTGACTCGCCAATTCTTGTTCAGCTTGTGATATATTAACCCTTAGCACTCGAGTAGCGACTCAGAGGGACCACTAAAAATTGCTGTACCATTATTCAAAATATTGTTTACATTATTCAATAACTTGGTGTCTAATCAATTACTAAACTCTCATGAGGTATTATAGCGTTACGGCGGCTGGTCACTGTGAAGTCGTCGTAATGAAGTATTGCCCGCGGTGGACAACCCTTAAGGAAATAAAAGTGTGCCAGAGGGGTTGTCACGAAAGCTGTTGACGAGCCGACAGTTGAGAGTTGCGATCGAACTGTTATACGGAGAAGATCGTTAGAAAATGCCGCTATAGCTTCGCTAATTAATATCTGTTGTATTGTTTAGTTGTGTATTCTATTCAATAAACGGGAGAGCGCGATGCCGCGACGTGTGACGTGCCCGTCTACGCGGAGTGCCTCCGAATTACAGGTCCATTTATACTATCAGCACAGACACGTTCCGTATCCGATCAGACAAATATTCTTCAATGCATTTAGGTACAAGTGTTTATACTATCCGTATCGGAACGGCACCGGCACGTATCGGCACCGGTCTGACCGTCCAACATTCTCGCAAAGAATACTTTAGCGGTTGGTGCCGGTGCGAATAGTAGTATGCATGCGTTCTGACTCTGTTCAGACTAGGCTGAAAATCATGAGTCAAATCTTTGTAGATCCTAAGATTAAAACTTGGATTTTTGCATTTTCTCGCCAAAATCTATAGGATTACATGAGAAAAAGGCAAAAATTTCTGTTTACGCAAGGTACAGTGCAGCCTAAGATAATACTCGGAAAAAAGATGGCTGATGTGAGGGTTGAATTAAAACCAGTATTGACGGTGAAGCCGTCAAAATCCTTCGAGATTCGTTCATAGGTCACTAAAGACTACAAGATATTAAAATTTGAACGGAACCTGTCTTTGCGGATAGTAGAAATACTACTGTCCGAGTCGGAACGGTGCCGATACGGATACGGAACGTGTCTTTGCGGATAGTATAAATACTACTGTCTGAAACGGAACGGTGCCGATACGGATACGGAACGTGTCTGTGCTGATAGTATAAATGGACCTTTACGCAACATTGGGGTACAATTTCATGTCCATAAAAAGAAGAAAAATAATATAGAATGGAATTATCCTAGGTTGGAAGCAATGTTTAATTTTCAAGTGAAAATATAGCTCCGAGTGCAAAGGGTTAAATGAGGAACAGTGTGAAGTGTCTTGAATTAAATATTGAAGGGAACGGAGATGAAGCGAGGAGACAAAAGATGAACAGCTGAGAATGATCGTCATTGTCTAGGAATATCGATGAGCGCTATCGAAAGCTAGAGTCACCTGGAGCAGGGCTAGAGCTCGAAGATGTTCCCGTAGAAAAGCTGAAAAGTCGGCTCGGTCTGGGGTTGGTGGGGAGAGGGGCCCGTTCATGGTATCCCGCGGGGGCGGCTGCTTTGACCAGGTAATGGCGTGCCGAGAAGAATGGGAAATGTCACCAGGGGGCGCGGACCTTACTCCAGGTCGAGTCAACCTCGTTTCTTTTTGTTCGAGCCGACGACGACTGCGCAACACGGCTGAGCCGCATGGGGTTGGATCATTCTCTCCGTGGCGTCATTAGTCCTCCCGTCGACGTGACCACATACTTCACTTCGGGGTATAGAAACTTAGAAACGCGATGATCTCCTGGTGCCGACTGGGAAACTTGCCACCTCTACCAGACGAATCGAAAGATGGGGAAAACTGGGCTCTAAATGATCTTCGGGATGCTCGAAGAAGTTTTTTTGTGGTTCTTGTGCTGAACTTGGAGGAACAGAGTACTCAGTCTGCATCTTGTGACAAAATCTCGAAGAAACCGACTGTTCTGAATTTTATAACGAAAGTAAAAACAGATAATTCTGATTTTTATGACTAAATTGTGACAGAGAAGACAATTCTGAATTTTAGGACATTAGTAATGACAAAAATAATGGTAAAACAGACAAATTTTTAACTTGATGACAAAACAGACGATTCTGAGTTTTATTATTTATTTTATTTACTAAAACAGTAAACAGCCTTCCCAAAAATAAATTGCTTGAAACTAAGAGATATTAGGGGGACCAAAAAGTAATAAAAATTCTTTTTTACATTTATTTATTAAAAAAATCTTAAATACTATTCGACAAAATAATTTCCATCGTTTTATAACACTTTTTGCCAGCGTAAAGGCAGTTGTTCGATTACCTTTTTAAAAAAGTCCTTCGACACAAACTAACCGCGAATGAGCTCATCGAAGAAATTTTCATTACTTTTCGGTCCCCCTAATATTTATTAACAAATCCTATACCTTCATTCGACCGAGGACAATGTCTAATATTTCCAATGTCTAGCTTCATGTCCCCATAAAAAGAATTTAGAACGTACTGTACCAATAATCACAGCATTCAAGATGGCTGACCACTAAACGATCAACTCCTGCGACAATTACAGTACAGTCTTTTCGAACAGTTTCCTGGCCGCGTTGCACAACGATCAACTGTACGAGGACTCTTTGCGCGGCTCTTGTCTGGAGCAAGAAATCCGCGAATTACAAAGGTCACCGAATTTTTTGCGTGGCATGGGGGTTCGCAGAGGTCGACGGGAAGGTTGAAGGGTGTAGGATGAAGACGACCCCTCGTCCTCGACAGCATCTGGCACGTCCGAGCATCGTTCGATCAGCGTGGCGCCTTCGTTCGAGGCGCACGCGTTTCTTTTCTTCGACTGCCCGATGGATTCCGTGTAATCGCTAAGCGGGCGCGTGCTACGAAAAAAGATAGGGATCTTCTTCTTCTTCTTCTTCTCGTTTCTGCTCTCCGCGAGCTGAGACATGGGCACGGGCCAGCCTTCCCACACCTAGCCGATCTACCTGACCTACCTACCAGGTAACTACGCTAACCTTGATAACCCTCTCGCCGCGCCGGTCCTTTGTCCCGTTCGTCAAACACGTGTACGTTTCACCGAAGGACGGGTGTTAAAAAGAAATATGGATCTCTTGAAATCTATCCTTTATACAGGCACCGTATACCAAATCCCTCTCTTTGTCAACGGGCCCGACACTGTCCCGCGATATTCGTCGTTCCTCTTCGTTTTATGGACAGTTTTAGGGCCAGAAGGTTCTCGAGAGGGTTCGGTGGCAACTATTGTGGTAGCTTGTTAGTGTCGAACCCTTCGAGCATGATCTTTCCGACGAGGAATGTTGTCGTGGAGCTGTTTTGTCGACGATGTCGTCTCTGCAGGTGTGAACTAAGAGGTGTGGATATTTACGGTGGGAGCATTTGTTGGTCATGTTCTATTTGGGTTCGTCAGTGGCTCATCGAAGTCTAGAATTATTCTGGTTTCAGAGTTCAATTTTTCTGAAAACACGCAGTCTGAATAGTCTCATTGACGTAGATTGCCCTCGGGAGCATTGTACTAGCTCCGTCAGTAAGCCACGCCCACTCAGGACAATCTAAGCACAGGGAAACCAAAGTTCTGAGAACAAGTTTCTTGTTCTGACATCAATTTTCGTGAAGCATTCCTCCCTAAAGACGATGCACAACTGTGCAGAAGAAAAAGCTTTTGTTGTCCATGTTCCACATAGCCTGATCAGTAGCTCATTGATGTTCAGAATTTTAAATTATTATTTTAAAAATAAAATTTCTATAAATTTTTTAAACAACAATACATAAATTTTATTTTCAAGTAAATCTTAACGTGGATTATCAATTTAATAAACAAATTCCTCTAATAAGTATATAAAGCCGCCACAATATTTAATTTTAATGATTAACATTTAATATTTAATTTTAAATTCTTCATTTTTATAATACGGTATCTAATCCTAGTTTATTATCAAAATCTATTAAAAATGAAATTATTCAATTTTAAATAATTATAAATTTTATATTTCACTAAAAAAATTTAATTTTATTTAATCTATAATTTTAACTCAATTGATCCAATGAAAACAGAGAAATTTTAAATAAACAGTTATTGCTCATGGACAAAGATTGCTCTCTGATACTGGCTGCGTCAAAATCGAGAGCAACGAAGCCTACTCAGAAAAGCCACGCCCACTCAGAATGGTCTGAACAGAGATTACTCTAAACAGAAAAATAACGATATAAACGGTGAGGGAACAACTAAATCAGGAAAAAAGTAAGCTAAACCGCACTTTCATTTCTTGCTCGACACAATTTGCCCCAGGGCGGTGCTGAAGTGCTCCCGGGAGCAATCGAGAGCGGTCCCGCGGCAAAGTGGGGACAAGGAGGTCGCATGCGACAGACCAAAAGCGGAACGGCGAATAACGAAAGACTCGTTAATTGAAAAACGAGGAGCCCGCGCGAAAGCATCGACTCATCCGCGGTGCCGGCAATTAAAAGCGAGGTTTCGCTTCCGTCATCAGAGCCGTGGCGTCGTCGCCGTCGTGGTCGTGCGCAGGAAAAAACGATCGAGGAAGAGAATGCAAGGGAGAGAGAGAGAGAGAGAGTTGTCGGACAATCAGGATCGCACCTCGATAATGGAACGTTAAAAACAGAGTGGTGTGCGCAGCTGCTTGCTGCCGGAGTCGAAAGGGGACGAAAAAAGGAGCGTCTCCTTTCATCGCGTCGCGTCGCGTCGCGTCGCATGCGCGCGTGTAATTACTTCATCGGCTGCTGGAGCCCGCAAGAAAGGGATACGCCGGAACTGGCCAGGTGACAAATGATTTTTTTCTCCAACACTTTCGCTACGTCATCCCTCGCTCGGAGGAACTCGGCTACGATTTTATTATTTTATTGTTTCAGCAAGTTTCACTCGTTGAAGTCTGTAACATACTTTTATATCCTAGCGTGTAAAGAACAGCAATTTGTGCCAGTCGTCGGATGCTCCTCTCGAAAAACAATTTCCCCGGTGGCAAAGTCCAGGACACCGAACAACTATCTACCGCCTGGCATCGACGGATCTCCGGAATAAGGGCCAAAGTACCCGGATCGTAACTCCGCTAATTCGATAATTCATGAGAATCGAGTTTCCCGAGTCCGTTGCTGTTGAGCCAGCAGCCGTCCGCTGCTCTCTTGACCCGTTTTCCCGATTATCGTCTCGAGGACCGCAGCACACCGTGGATTACGGTTGTTGTTCGATCGACAAAGTTCAGCTAACAAGGGAACAGAGCGAAACTCAGACACGCCGATTCCGACGAAACTTTTTGGCAACGTGGCTTCTCGAAATTAACGGGTTTCTTTTTTAAATTTTACACCTTATCAGTATTTTGGGTGACCGAACAACTCGGAAAGCAATGCTCTTCGGCTAGTTTCGAATATTCCGGAATGAAGAGACGGGAATAAAAGCGAAGAAAGGTGCCGACTGTCGTTGTGCCGCGATTCCGACGACACGGTCCGTCAGCGACGATTCCCGGGGCCCCTCGGGACAGGCCCGAGCAGGTCCGAGTGTCTCGCGTGACGGACGAAAGAGCACGGGGCCCGCTATCAAGAGCAAAAGGACCGCTGTCCCTCGGAGTGAACAGAGTCCGTCGTTAGATTAAAAGTAAAAGAACCGGTGGGAGACGAGGAGGTGAGACGTGGACCTCTCGCGTGGTGCCTGGAGAAGCGAGGAGAGGAGAGGAGAGGAGAAACAAAGAGCCGAGGGGAGAAGGTGGCCCACTCTAAAAGCCAATCAAAGGAATGACAGTCCGCTGCCCACCTCGTAACCTTCGGAAAGGGCCGGCCAAGGGCTGCCGCTGGATTGGGCACTCGGCTACTCCATATTGATGAGAATGACTCGGTTAGGACTCTCGCTCTCTCACTATGGGAACAATCACGGCGCCTTCGGGTGCCGTACTCCGACGATACTCTTTCGAGATTTCAATAATCGAACCTATACTCGCTTCGGTGCTTTGTCTTGTTCACCGCTGGCTACCATAATCGACGATAATCGACTGCTTAACGCTTTCGCTGCTGATGCCCAGACAGGATCTGATAGAAACATTAACACTAAACCTACCGAGATCTAAAAATGGCTAGCATGTGTTGCCTTATAAAAATGACGTCATAGAATTTGTATAGATTTTCTGTGATTTTTATCATAATACGTGTTTGGACACAAAAATGTGTGCAATCATTTCCGGTGAAAGCATCATTATAATTTCAATGACTGTTAAATAAAAAACCAGGAACCGGTCATTTGACCGGCGGTGGTAGGTTTAGTGTTAAAAGAATTTCAGAATACTATTATGTCATTTCCAACTTACCGGACATACAGCGAGGAGCAGAACTCATTCCACACACTTTAGATCAGAATAACTTTATAAACGGACCAGACGACTTCAATTTCTCTGTAAGACTAGGAGGATTAGTTTAGTAAATGCGACGTCTAACGAACATGTTAGTAATAGTGACAATAGTAAAAGTGATTATTACAACTTTTTTATATGGACCAATAACAAAAATTTTAAAAATGTGTTTTGTAGACATATAAATTATATGCATGCTGCAAATTTCATCGGTTAATTGATTTACCAGTTATAGATGATCAAATCTGGTAAAAATTGCACGATTTCTGGCCTATAACAGCCATTTTTGCCACATTTGGTCGTTTATAACTCGTAAACTAATTAACCAATTTCGTTTTTTAAAATTTTGTTCTTGGCACATATAAAAAAGTTGTAATAATCACTTTTACTATCTTTTTTTCACAATTCCGAGCAAATACATTTCTTCAACATCAACGTTTTAGACATCATTTACTAAACTAATCCTTCTAGCCTTACAGAGAAATTGAAGTCGTTTGGTGCATTTATAAAAAACGTTCTTCTCATCTAAAGTGTGTGATTCCTAAGTAAGATTCCAAAAAAAATAGTTATTTTTCATAAAAATGTAACACCAGCACGCTACCGTGAATTCTATGCATTCACGATAAAAATGGGTAGGTAGAATTTAAAATATGGAAAAACTTAAAACGTTTTAAAGACATCGATGTACCATTTTCAATTTACTTAGAACAAACTTTTCACTTGGCTCCTGTTTCTCTAAAAATATCTGTTTCGCGTAAGAACATACAGTCTAACGATTAGTCCGAATCCGAAACGCTGATTCACCGAGAACGATCGTCGCCTCGAATTTACGAGCATCTATTCAATCGTCACCGCGAATATTTTTCTTGTTCGCGTGTATCAACGGCTTGCGACTCGGCCAACCGGACAAAGAGAAGAGAGACCGGAGAATGGCGGACGGAGGAGAAGAAGAAGGCAGTCAATAAAGCAAAGGGGACGCTAATTAGAGAGCCATTAAAACGATAAACGATGACACAGAGTTGACGCAGAGCTCTCGGACGACACGCCGTTAGTTGTGTCTTCTTGGATAACCCCGGATGATAAACCGCGCCGATACTCCCCACCGGACATCAAACGGCAGCGAACAACGACGGTAGTGTCAACGCACGTGTCTCCCATCAGACTGTGGATCGAGATCCGACTTCTTTCGCGGTTTTTGCTAGCCGGAACGGGGAAAACGGGCCTCTCTTACAGATGCTTTTGAACCTATCTGACCCTTGTCCTTGGCTGGGAACTGGCGGACGTCAGAACAAGTCGAAAGCTTTCTGGCTCGCCGCCATTGTTTCGCGATTGGAAAAATTGAAATTTGAGAATCAGGAGGTTATACTTTCGTGCAACAACGATTTTACAAGTGAATTTACTTGCCATGAAAATTGCACGGTTTTTCTTTGAAAAAAGGTCTCTAAACATTGGCCACGAGATTTTACAATTTTTCCATCGATTTTAGCACTCTTGCAATTGTCGGATATTTTTTTCGAATTCTTATTAATTTGTTTCAATATCGTCCCAGTACATATTTTTTTCTTGTAATATTATTTACTCATACATATCCAAAATGAATAAATTTTTGGTATAATTAAATAAGTCGAAAATAATATAAGAATGTGTTTAAATTTCTCAATTTTGCGTTTGTATTTATCACTTGAAAGAAAAACTGTGAAAGTCGAAGTATTGAAAAAATAGATAAGCATGAAAAATCCATGTCTAAATTAGAACAACAATGATCAAGCCATAATGCAAACATGTATTTTCAGCCGCTCGTGTCAA
Organism: Lasioglossum leucozonium; assembly: GCA_028454225.1. Taxonomy (NCBI): domain Eukaryota; kingdom Metazoa; phylum Arthropoda; class Insecta; order Hymenoptera; family Halictidae; genus Lasioglossum; species Lasioglossum leucozonium. The sequence goes on from CM052208.1 coordinate 4,340,446, forward strand.
CGTCGGTAAACATAGAATGTCACGCTCAAAGACAAAAATAGCATATCGTTCACGCGAACTCGCTTTATCGACTTCTTAACCTTTCGCGAACGAAAGTCATCGAATAGATGACATAAGGTGTTTGCTCGTAACGTGCAGGAATGACAAGTTAGCTGGACAGAGGAATGCAAGTCTGATTGATACTTGAGCAATTTTCTCTAGTGGAAGAAACCGTTTACACAGATGTGCTAGAAATGGTACTACAAGTTCTACAATATTTATCTATTCTTTACTAATTTCTTTATGATATTCAGGTTTTAAAACAATTTATTAAACCATGAATGTTATCGTTTACAGAAATTGGACGTACGTTTCTTCACACAGAAATGTTCAAACCCCATTAACAGCAACAGTCCCTGTTCTCCAAAACGTGCTCTATAAAAGACTACATAGCTCGTGCAATTTTGATAATTTTCACTTAAAAACCCGCGTGCTTCGAATATCCATAAATACGTGCGCAAAATTCCAGTAAAAAAATTTCATCAGCTCTTACCGAAAAAATTTGTAAACATTCCGGAAAAGTACCCCTCAGGCTTAAACCATATGTTAGAAAATTCGGAGGGAACTCGGAGTAGGTCCACGCCGGGCCACGTTCGGGTCTTGGAGACCCGAGAAAATGGGAACCGGAGCAACGAATCGACCGTTACCGGCAAACAGACCGATTTCCCGGGTGTGCGGTTCGAAGGACGAGTCCGAGGCTAGTTGCAACGGGGTGGGTTGATGGGCTCGGCGCATCCCACGCTTATGAATTAAAGGCATGGGCTGGTTAGTCTTGATTTATCCCCGAGCATCGTTCATCCCTGTTCTTTTGTTTCGTCGCCGACGTATCCCCGGTCCCGTATCCATCCTCCTCCTTTTCCCCTCGATCACCTCCACCCCGCGGGGTAATAATCCCGCGAAGAAACTCGGCCTAACAAATGCGCTGTTTTCAGTGTACCACGGCGGCCAGTCATCCCGCAGGACCTCTCACGACGTGCCAGCCATTAGTCTAACAGGGAAACGTGATGGAAAGGTTCCCTGCGTGCCTAACGCCGGCTAACAAACATTGTTGTGACTTCCACGGGGTGAAACCGGGTATCCGTCATCCCGTTCATCTCACCTGGACTCTCGATTCCTCTCCCTCTCTCTCTCTCTACTTTACCTCTCCCCTCTCCGCAGCTCTTTTCTTTCTTCGCTCACGAGAGAGTCGATCTCCTCTCTTCACCTCGCAGCTCCTTCAGCACGGTCGTTCATCGTCCTCGTTCGATCATCGGTTACTCTTTTTCTCTCTGTTGCTCCGAGCTTGCTCCGAGCTAGCTCCGTTGCTCACGGATCGTCTCTTGTTCATTCTGCTCACTATGTTGGCCCGTCCGCTCTTTATCTTTTTCTCTGTTTCTCGCTCGCGTCGTCAAGGTGTTTCTTTCAGCGAGAGACGTCTCTCCTCCACAATCACCGACGCATTGTCGGACTAAGAGATCGCCCTCTGTGCCCGAGAGTTATGCGGCCGGAATGGCGGCTACGCCTCCTGCGAGACCCGCCGCGGACCGAGAACGCTTCTGGTACACCGGTAACCTGTTGTTTCTCCGGTCCTGCGCGTCCCGGTCGGACAACCTCTAACCCCTGTTCTGCCTTCTTTTTTCCCCCTCCTGGTCCGATCGGACGGGTCTGACTTTGCTCGAGCACACGCGAGTTTACCCGAGAAGAGCACGCGGCACCGATCTTGCGAGCTTACGGACACAACGGCTCGAAAAAGGATTAGCCGAACCGAACCTTCCCCTTCTCCGACGCTGTTCCCCCACTCCTCCGCCACGACCCGGTCACGTGACGCGCTTCGTCTCTGTCGCGCGTGTGTCATGATGCCACGTGACTAATCCGGCACTGGCGGAGAGGGGGTAATCTCTTGCCCTCGATTCGAGGCAATTCCCCTGATCTGTCGACACTGATTAGACTTCGAAAACATCCATCTTACAACAATCAAATTTTCCAACAATGACGTTCTCATACGACGAGTAACACTCAAATCTCAAAATCAGTGTTCCAAATTAACATTAAACCTAGCGAGCACTAAGATTAAAATGTTTTAGCTTATAAAAATTACAAGGCTCTATTTATTTGGATTTTGTGCAATTTTTATCTCACCATGCAACTTTATAATTTCAGTAAATAACAAAATGAAAAAGATTAGGGGGATCGAAAAGTAATCAATTTTTCTTTTTGCTGGCGAGAAACATTTATTTATTTAGTAAATCTTGAATACTAATTAACAAAATAATTTCCATCATTTTCTAACGCTTTTTGCCAGCGTAAAGGCAGTTCGATTCTCTTTTCAAAAAAGTCCTTCGACACTAACTGTGAATGAGCTCATCGTAGGAATTTTTATTACTTTTCGGTCCCCGTAATATAAAACCGGTGATTTGACCAGCAGTGGTAGATTCAGTGTTAAAATTCCAAGTTCCTCATCGAGCACTGTCCCCGTCGCGGAAATTATCGGTTTCTCCTGCTCGCGACAGCAAAGGGTACAGGAAGAAATGGCGAGGGGCTACATCGCAAGATTGAAATTCGCCCGGGCATCGATATGCGAAGGGGCATTTAAATGTCCCGGACCTTGAAGGGCCAGGACGCTAAGTAGCGGCTCGCGCTCGCGCTGGCCCGGTAGCAATTTATTCATTGCGCCCGCTAACTGGCCGCGCATTGAAAACCCGCCACGGTAATCTGCATTCATTTGAATAAATAACCGATCAATAACCAATAATAAGTTGGCCAATACCCGGTTTGTCATCTCCGGCGATTCCGGGGCTCGCCGGTGCGTCAGGTGGTTGGTCGCGACCGACACGCTATACATTGTCGCGAATTTACGTTGCTAATCAACTATCGCGCTGGCCACGTTATTGATTGAGTCGTTCACGACACGTTGCGAATATTAAGGAACCACTCCGGTACCCTCTGAGAACCGGCTCCTGCTAAACAAACGGGATAAAGTGATTTTTCGGAAATTGTTCTTTCGATTAAGACGCTCCGAGGAGCGGAGAAAATTAAAAGATTGAGATCTTTTGTAAATTCGCGTTGAGATAAACGTTATTATAATAATGACGTTCAGAGTATCGTTTTAAATTTAATGAAATCGAAAGTTTTGCCTGATGTACGTATGCGGGTTGGTACATGAATTATATTATTGTCAATTTTTATGTTTATGAACATTTCTAAAGCAGTACACTGAAATATCGCTAGACTGACGCTAGAGAGGCGCATCTTTATGCATTTAAATTTTCAAAAAATACTAAACTATAAAACTCTGCAGAAGTTAATATACTTTATATATATTTCAGATGCACACAATCTTTATGCATTTAAATTTTCAAAAAATTACTAAAATATAAAACTCCGCAGAAGTTAGTATGATGTTTATTTATTTCAGATCCACAAAGGTTGCTGCCACTGAAAATAAGATTTTACACAGTTCCACTTTCTTAAATTGTCCATAAAAAAATTGAAAATTGCATAAACATCCGCGGTCGAATTATCACTTAAAAATTGTTTTCCATTAACACCATTTTCATCTTTTTGAAAAATAAAAATTGTCCGCAGCGATTACAAGCCACATAGGAACCGAATAAAAAACTCTTTCCTCTTTTAATTAGTTTGTTAAACTGAAACTAATACACCGATGTCCTTAAATCTTTTTAATACGTCCACTGCATTAAATTCTACATAAAATCCGCGGTCTGCTCATCAATCGACAGATTAAGACTTGTCTCCCACTCTACCTCTCCCTTCTACGAGGCAATTCCCCCACGCATCCGCCACGGCCCGGTCACGTGACGTGTCACGTGACTGATCCGGTGCTGGCCGAGAGGGGGTAACGTTTCCCCCCCTCGTTTCAATTCCCCTGTACAACACAATTGATTTCACCGAGTGTAGACATTCCGTTTTCGACTCATTGTTCCTCATGGAATCGTTTGCTCCTCGAAACAGCGTTAGTGTTTGAGATGCGAGATAATTCGATCCATCAGCGTGGAAGTGGACGAACGACGAAGAGTAACGAAAGCGATACGAACGTGTAGGAATGACGAAGGCTGGCAGAAAGTAACGATTGAAGAAGAAACCGATTGAAACGTGGAAGAAGGAGGAGCACGGGGGAATGCAACAGCTTCCCTGGACGGACGGGGGCTCAGCGAGGTTTTCGGCGAGAAGGAACGTGCGAACGTCTCGTCAACCTCACGGTACTCAATCTCACTTGCAAATGCGGTTCTCGGGGTCCCAGGCCGCGTGTGTGGTAGCGGCGTCATCCGAGGAAGCAAGAGATCGAAAAGAAGAAGACGATGAGAAGGAGGGTGAGGGAATAAGGGATAAGGGACGACAGTGGAGCGAGAGAGGGAGAGAGAAAGAGAGAGAGAGTCCGAGGGCCGGCAAGCCAGCCAATTTGTGACTGACGAGGCGATTGGTAATAAGCAACGGAGGGACTCAAATTGCTTGAGTTTTTCTGCGGTCGTTCATTGGGTGTTGTCGTCGGGGTAGCCCACGAGACTCTCCCAGGTACCCCCTCTCCTCTCCTTCTCTTTCGCTTCTCTCTTACTCTCGTTCTCTATGCACCAGCGGAATCGAGAAGCGAAGAAAAGAGTAATCGAGAACCAGGACTCGGGCAGGAGGTGGATAAGATGATAGCGATGATGCCCAGTCGATTTTGAACCGGCGCCGGTTTTTTGGTAGCTTGGACAGTACGTGTGTCAGCGATACGTTCTCCTTTTTTCTGCATTCTATGCTGTTATTGCTAATCAATTTTGTCGGAACGTAATCTGTGGTTACAATTAGTGCGGCTAAGTAATTAGTTCGGACGTTTATGGAAAATTTACTATAATATTATTAGGTCGTCTTATAAGTTCGTGCTGCTATTTACATTTGTATATGAAGCATATCTTTAAAGTTTACGAAAAATTGTTCCCCCCCCCCCCTCTCTCTCTCTCTCTTTCAATTCTAATTCTTTTGGGCGCTTATCGTTCTATGTTTATACAATACAGCGCGGAAAGAATAAACATATCCACAGCACGAACTTATGAGACGACCTAATACTTAATACATAGTGTGCGAGACAATTAAGATGAGTCTTTTTTCCTTTAATTCGAATAAGTGAAAAAAATTCAAGTGATGCATTCAAAACGGTGCACCTACTCATTTTCGTCACAAATGCATCGAGCCTAGTGATTATCCATATCAGCAAATTATCCAAATAATGTTTGTCATGTTTGGGCTCGTTTCAATCAGGAAAGCGTCACAAATATATTGATAGAAGCTCCTGGAAGAAATAAACGGAGGCCCGAAACTGTTGTCAATAAATTCTACCAACACAATTTAGTTCATAATTGATTCATTTAGAATAAAAACAGCCAAACAACTTCAGTTCTATAAAAAAGCAAATGAGAACATAAAGGTGTTACCATAGAAAATAAATTGACATTACATTCCAATATCTGCACAATTTTGTACATTACATTATTTTCTAAACGCATTCGCAGTACCCTAACAACCACCAAATGAGTTCAGTTCCGCAAGAAGACGAATGCGAACATAAAATTGTTTCCACAGAAAGAAAAAAAATTGTTCTCATTAAATTCTAACATCTGCACAATTTAGTTCTGAATACGCCAGATTCTAGTACGATAAGATCCGAAAAAACTGTTCACCGTATAGGAAGATCCGAGTCCCTGACAATCGACGCAGGACAATTTCGAAATTTGGTCGTTGAATGGGGCCCGGAGCATCCCGAGCCCATTACTAACAGCGATCCCATTAACCGAGGTCCCCTGTTCCTCTTCGGCAAAAGGGCACGGGGCAAAGGGAGTCTCCGGGAGGGCACCGCCCCCCGTGCTGCGTGTCCCTGCGGCCTGATCAAGAATCAGGCCCCCTCCACGGTCCTCGAACATCCTCTACGAATAATAGGGGGAAAAAAAGGATACTCTCGATCCTTTTTCCCTCTCTACCCCTACTATATCTCGGCTCTTCCACTGTCAGTCTCGTTCCCCGTGCACGGAGATTGATCGGCGTTGCGCTCTTAATATCTTTATTAAGCCGTCTCTTTTTCCGCGTCACGAGAAACTCGATGGCTGCCCGGAATTAAATATCCACCGCGAAAATTAAGATTTCAATCAATTTTATCGCTCCGAGGGCGGACGGCTCCGATAATTGCATGGCTGTCGTTTGCTCTGTTCGGGGCTGCTTGACAATTTTTCGGAATTTTTAGTATTCGTTGGTTTAATAGTACGAGGTATTCTGATATATCTATTATTCAGGTATGCTGTTATATGTAGATCATTTAAATCGACTTTATTGGGGCCTGCTGGCTGATAAATATGTACAATAAATATAATATGATATATTATAATGTAATAATATTTTTGGAGGCAAAAATTACCGATATATTAATTTCAGCTTAATGATATATTAATAATATATTTCATATTTCTTGCAATTGATATAGACAATTATTATTTCGCATAACGAGATTAGTGAACAATTTGTTCGGACACGTGAAATGCCAAGTGTGCCGGCGTTTCGTCACGAGAACGAAGGTGGCGATGGCGGGTTCGTCTCGGTGGAAAAGAAAGGTGGACAATCGAGAGGTCGATCCTCGGATCCCACTAACCAGGGCCATATTCTCCATCGTGTAGGGTGCAGGAGGGTGGGGAGGAGCACAGGTGCCCGCCCTTCCGTGTGTGTCTCTGTGGGCCCCGGTCTGGCCGCTTCTGCTGCAGCCCGAGCAGTTGAACGAGTGGGGGTAGGAGCGATTCGATGGAAAGGGGACAGAGAGATAGGGGGCCCTTCGGTCCCTATATTTTAAGCAGCCCCGAACGTGTTGCAATCATCTCGAGACAATGGCCCACCGATCGGTCCGCCTCGCAAAAAGACCGGGGCCCGATAATAGCCGCGACGCATCGTCCACCACGCTTCGGGCGATTCTTTCCCTCCTCTCTACCTACAAGCCTCCTCTCTTTTCATCTTATTTCCACCCCACTCACCCTTCGTCTTCGGCTTTCGTTTTGTTTCTCTCCGGACGGCGAATTCCTCCCGCTCACTGGCGACGCTGCACACATCAACACTTGCGCAGTCGCTTTTGCAAGCTTGGGGTGGTTGTAGATGAAATTTTGGATTTTGAGAAATTCTTCTCTTGATTTACACCATTGACTTTTTGTTTTCGTACGAATGGAAACTCGATTTACAAGCAATTTTTAAATCGACTTTTCAATAATCGAACAGATACTATATTTACCCTTTGCACTCGGAGCTATTTTATCTTGAAAATTAAACATTGCTTTCAACCTATAATAATTCCATTCTGTACTATTTTTCTTTATTTTGTTGATATGAAATTGACATAATACTTCATACAATATTTAAATGTTTAGTAATTGATTCGATACGAACATACTTAATAATACAAATAATATTTTGAATAATGGTACTGCAACTTTTAGTGGCGACTCTGAGTCGCCACTCGAGTGCTACAGGTTAATGCCATAAATTCGTCCACTCGTTTGTGTGTGAAAGCATCGGTCCACTTGTAATCTTTGTCGTACGTCAACTAACTTGTTGTTTATTACGCACGTATGTGTACAGCACCGTTACCGCAAGATCCAACGAGATTGGATCCCGTCGACGATCGTGCAGAGTGAAACACATGTCGTTTATTTCGGTGCGATGATGCACGGGACCGCGGCAATTACGCAAGGCCGAGGCTTGTTCAATTTGCTTTGATTTTCGACGGCTATCAGTGAAACGACGCGTGAAACTAGGAATACTTTTCAACGTCGGGACTCCGTCAGCGACGAGACGCTTCCTTTCGATCGATGTTGCTGATCAAATACAAGCGGTCGACGGCTTTTCTACATGGAAATCCGTCTGACGATGCATCGCATATAATAAGTGAATAGTTCCAATAAATAAATGCTTCAAATCAATACGTTGTAGCCGAAATTAATTTTTAAAGGTGTGCAAACAATTAATACAATTGTATTGAATACCGTTTATAAGATTATAAGCAAATGCTTAACAAATGCTTAATTTATAGTATAATAAAGTAAGTAGTTTATCAAAATCGCAAATAAGGCCCACGAAATTTCATTTACCACAAGTTCTCCAAAATCCACCTCCAAAAAAATTTCTACACGCATCCTGATCGGCCCGCTGTCACCACATAACACATCCAACGACAGTATGTAAGGCCCAAAAACCGAAGCAGCCAATTGTCCATGGGACCGTAAAATAAAAGGACACGGTTTCGTCGTGCGGGGGCCCATAAACTGATAAAACGAGCGTATGGGACGAGTCAGACTGGAAGAATAAGGGGCCCAGGGGAAGGGGGTACGGGGTCCACGGGCCCGTTCCTGGAAGCTAGGGGGCTAATTGGTCCGCAGGACGAGACAGGACCATAAACTGTCGCCTGCAATCAACGATGCGCGACTCTAGCCCGCGGGTGGATCCTACACCCCTCCCCATCCGCCCCGTCCTCCTACTCCTCTTTCACTATAGTTTTCGGTCGCCAACGCAGGAACAGAAGAGTCCCAAGTTTTATAAGGACCCCACCGGCCTCCGGGCGCTCGGGAGAGACAGAGAGTGGGGCCCCTTTGGGACCGTGTACGAATTTACATTTAGAAAATATAATGAAGCAGCGTGAAGCGACCATTAGTCGTTCGGAGATGACAGACGATTTCGGACCCCCGCAGCTCCTCCCCCTCTGGACCGCGCGCACACTCGGGGCCCCACCGATACCAGCCAATGAAACAAAGACCGCGGACCCACTCTGGGCGAGGGGAGGGGACGGCTATGGGGCACCTTAATGACAGTGGGCCCCAGTGGTTTTCATTAAGTTCGTCGCCGACGAGCGGGATCGGTCGCGGACGATGTCGAACTGCATTCTTACGTGACGGGGCCCCACGAGGTTGATGGGACGGGGCCCTTTCGGTGTCACGCGAGGGTACACCCGGTGGTTCGCACGGCGAGGATTTTTTCAGCGACGAATTGTTTCACCCTACGCCGCGACAATATTTTTTTTTACTAATGCGGTCGGGGCCTGAATTTTTATTATTCAAGGCATTAAAAAGTTACAAAAATTCTGAGATATCGAAGTCTCTAATTTAATTTTGTTCGTTAAACGAAATGTTTGGTCAATTTTACGATAAAAATAGAAATTCGAAGGACGATATTACAGAAATTTTTGCCTGGCCCAAAAATACATAATACCGGCGAAGGGTTAACAATTTTGTAATAGACTTTCTGAATCAAGAGTTAACAAATGTTGTATATGTTGTCTGAAAACGATAACAATATTATTGATAATTCGACGGTTCTTTAGATTCACTTGAGAATTTATTTGACAAGGATTTCCTAATGGTTTTTTTAGAACCGAAGATCGACTGTTGATAATTTCAAGAAGTTCAACGGAAAGACTGATGTCTGTACAAGAAGCATCACCAAAAATGTGTTTTAACCAGTTAACTGCGTTCGATGTGCATGCACGTCAATCCAAATCTCTATTGCGGTTCTTTTCGATTACCTTTTCAAGAATGAGTCGTTAATTTTTATCGAATAAAAATGCAATCCAAAACAGGACCATTTGCCATGCGTTCATTGTTTGATTTTAATTCCGCACTCAGTGGGGGATTTTTAAAACTAAATTCCGCAGTTAAGAGATTAAACAATTGCTCAGCGAAGCAGTCGTAGACATCGTCGATTGAAAAGTTGTGAAAACGGTTCGCCGCTCGAGTGCTAAAGAACATGGTGTACTGGACGTTTGCGAGAAAACCGATGGCGCGCACAGTGTGCCAACGGTCTAGGAGCAGTTAGACGGTCGGAGCAGTCCCCGGCGAGAATTCGGGTCCTGGTACGGTCCCGGGGCCCGTAATTAATGCCGCCCCGACGTCGGAATCGCTCCAGTTCGATTTCCACTCGCAGCCGGTCGTCGTAAATCAACGGAGACAGGAAAGGTCAGGCCTCGAGACGTCGTCTTTGGTCCCGATCGGTTGCGTCCATACAGAATCGCCTAAAGCGCGAATCGATCGAGAAACACACAGACAGAGAAAACTCGGGGCCGAGACGGAGAAAGAGCGAGACGAACGACCGACGACCTCGATTCCGGGACGCGAAGAGACGACCGGCAATTAGGCGTATTAGTTTTTGCGCAATCGGCCAGTTGGCACGAGTGTGGCCGTCAAACCGGCTGACAGCGGGCACAATCGGGCCCCGAATTGAAGTGGGGGGCTGAGAGGGGAAGGGGGAAGGTGGGACAAATAATAATTACGTGTCCCTGTCACTCGAAACGGTCCGAGACGAAACCGGCGCAGCTACGATCCCGAAAAACCTCGGGTCTATCTGTCTCTCTAGCCCCGGGAGGACCAAGGGGGCGGGGAGAGCACGACCGCAGCCCCGAGGGGCGTGGCCTCTGATTATTATAATTATTCCGCTCGGGCCCCGGGACCGTAATTAACGCAACCGCGGACCCGGGACATCTTGACAGATCCGAATTCCCGGTAATGATAAAAAATAGCCGTGCGTGGTGCTGCGGGACCGTTCCCCCCGTTGCCATGGACACTGGCGACGGGCCCCTGAGACAATTCGTGTGTGAAACAGGCCCTGCTTGGTCCACGGAGGGGTTGGATTTTAGGAAAATTTTTATATTTAGTTAAGTGTCTTGAATAGGAATTTATATGAGTGGAGAAGATTGTGTTGTTTGTTTATCTATTTATTTGACGTCGTTTTAAACAATAATTATGATATATGCACTGTATTTGCTTTACATCTGTTTATCGATTTTGGAATTGAAAATGTTTTTGTATATAATACATATATGTTTAATAGTAGGCACAATATTAATCAGTGTAAAAACAGTTTACATTCAAATAAATAAGATATGTACGAATTTTGACTGCTTCCAGTGCCACTGAAATAGAGCACTGTTTACACCATACATATTAGGCAAAGGAATAATATTCCATCCCAACAAATTTTCCTCGTAACACACAGTAAAGTTATTTTTTAGTTCGTATTAAATTAACCAAATTGAGAGGAAACATTTTTACATAAATGCCTATTGTTTCCAGCGCCTCTCGAATAAAATGCTTATGCTGTATCAACAACGTTGAAAAACAAATATGTTATTTCAAAAGTTGTGCATATCATTTAAAATATTTCCAAAGAATGTTCGAAATGATTTTTCGCTGCACGAAGGAAAATATTTCAACCAATGCACGCGATCAGTATACATAGTTTCAGTATACATTCGGTATACTTTCAGCACATGTTCAGTATACTTTGAGTACACCTGTCGCTCATCCCGGCACCATAATTAAGCGAACACAATTTTTTGTTTCAAGTTGATACAAATATTCTCAATAATATACACTCGGAGCGTGTACGTACAGTTATCTTGCCAAAACACGACTGTAATTATATAAGAATCATCTGAATCATGCTCTAAACGCTTAACCATAACCTTCGTCGAGTAGCTTAGGGAGATAATTGCCCGAAACGAAAAGATCATCGAGCTGTTATTAATCCGGAGAACGATAAACCGTGAATCTCTCTCTCTCTCTCTCTCCCTCTCTATCTCTCTTAACTCGTTAAAGGAAAAAAAAGAAAGCATGAACGTGAGCTTAGCGGCGCGTCTTTTTCTCGGCATTCCTTATTTTCTAGATCATTAGGCGACACCTTTCTTACCACAAACGACCCTCTATGCTGGTTTGGACGATTCACTATCCGACGTTCTTGCAGAGGGGACTAGATCCCTCTTTTTTCGGCATCTGACGGAGTCAAAATAACAATAACAGTAACTACACTGTTGGAGCTTGATAAACATTTTTTTTCTTCTATCAACCCTATGGACTACAACATATTTTTGAAGAAACAATTAAAAAAATCATGATACGGTAAATTAGCTACACATTGATGTTCATTCAGCTGATTTCGGTCACCCAGAGACAACGCCCCCGGTGTCTCAAGAACAAATTAACTGTCCCCACGCGGCTCCCCGAGCAAACAAAGCGTCGTCCACCGATTAGCCAGCAAAACCGCGTCCACAGCCAGCAGCGTCAGCATCGAAACAGCCATCGGAACAACCCGCAACAATGCCAATCTCCCTGAAACCTACCCCCCGCCCCCGTTCGTCGTCCGTTTGATCGACACCCCTCGTGGAAAGCTTTCGCGGCCGCGGTATCTGTTTACAGCTGCAGGTTCGCGAATAAAAAGCGCACGAGCGCACAGAGACAGGGGATCCGAGATACCCGAGCACGACACACGATTGCGACAAAAACTGCGGGGACAGCTAGCCGAGCACGCTCTATCATCTGTGACACGGATTAATTACCAAACGACGAACGTCGTCGCGATAACCACCGGGCAGTCCCGTTGTCACTTGGGTTTATCGCGCGACCGGGTCACCAGGGGTCGGCACTTTCGGCAAATTAAACAAACATAAAAATGAGATAACACCCTCCTCCACCTCCTCCTCCTCCTCCTCCAACTACATCTTCTCTTCCCCTCCCCGTCCTCGCCCACGCTCGAGGCTCCAGAAAACTCGGGCCGGATCGGGTCGAGCGCCAATAACGACCGGGCGATCCGATAATTAAATCGGAGAGTTATTCACGTCACGCGTCCGCGCAATTATAATTAAGGATTTATTAGCGTCGGCCGCCGCCGCCTTCTTCGTTCGACGTCCACCGGGTCCCGAACGGGTCCCAACGGGGCCCGCATTTCGCCCCGGGGCCGTGCCACAACACCGTAGAAACGCCTTCTTCGGCTTCTAACGACTAACAGGTCGAAAACTCCTTGAAGACCGTGGAGCAGATACACAGTTCTCTCTCTCTCTCTCTCTCTCTCGTCTCTCTTGTCTTTGCTAGCTTGTTCTCGCTTGCTCGCGCTCTTTTCCCTCTTCCACTCGTACGAGGAACATCGCCGACGACGTCCCCCGACCCGCCTCGGGGAGAACAAATTAAAAACTGTCCCAGTGGCCGTAAATAAAACGTTCGCCGGCATTCCGCCCATCGCTGTATTCGCAGCCGAGAAGCCCTCTAGACACGCGGCCGACAAGATCTGTATACCGGGTGCCGACGATCTGGGTTGGTCTCGGATCTAGGGATCGTGGTCTCCGATGCGGCTCGCATGCCAGAGTTACCAGATACCCTGATTCCAACGTGTTCCAGTGGGAACACGTTGAACAATCCTCGAGGAATTGTGGAAACATCGTGCCCTTGTTCGTAAGAACAAGCTGTTATGCTCAACACGTGCGCTATCTCTGTCACAGATATGCGACGGCCACCATCTCGGAATTCACTCAGAGTTAGTCAAGTCTATTTTATACATTTTCTTGTCCTTCTGCTAAATACTTTCAATGTTTTATGCTGGAGGTGCGTTTAATAAAATATTTTAATAATTGAAAATACTTTCACTATTTTATTGTGGAATTGTAGCATAGTTTTATTTTGCATACAAATCCACAGTCTGAACGACTGATTAAAATCATTAGAGAAAGAACTTGTTACTTGTACAATTGTAGACAATTTTTATTTTGCGTACAAATCCGCAGTCTGTGTAAAATCGTTAGTGAAAGAATTTGTTACTTGTTTAATTGTAGAAAATTTTTATTTTTCATACAAATCCACAGTCTGACCGACTGATTAGAATCGTTACAGAAAGAACTTGTTACTTGTATAATTGTAGAAAATTTTTATTTTGCATAAAAATCTACAGACCGACCAACTAATTAAAATCATTAAAGAAAGAACTTGTTACTTGTACAATTGTAGAAAATTTTTATTTTGCATACACATCCACAGTCTGACCGACTGATTAGAATCATTAGAGAAAGAACTTGTTACTTGTATAATTGTAGAAAATTTTTATTTTGTGTAAAAATCTACAATCCGTCCGACTGATTAAAATTGTTAAAGAAAGAACTTGTTACTTATATAATTGTAGAAAATGTTTATTGTGCATAAAATTCCGCAGTCTAATCGGATCTGATTTTATCGAAAAGTTTGGTTCTATCCAGCCCGAATATTTTTCAGAATTCGATTGTTCGTCGATACAGAAGATCGAGACTGTGATCGACGTTTAATTAACGGTCTGAAAACGAATGCAAGCGGGAAATGCACCCGATGCACACCTCTGCGACAGTAAGAGGTGCGAACGAAGCGAAGTGCATGCGATTATTATGCGTGTCGCGCGGGCCGCCGACGTAATTCCCTTTTTACCGTGTAACGATGCGAGCCTAATGCGAGCATCGAACGACCACCTGACAAATTGTATCGGAACAATTATCGAGCGGACGGAACAGAGTATTAATTACGACCGGGCCGGAGATATATGCACCGCGCATTTACGGGCAATGATCATTTTTAATCGGAGCATCCGAACGCGGCCGGTGATTAATGATTCGGGGATCGAGATGTCGATCGATTCGCGATAATTGTCAAAGTGGAACTAGACCCTTTCCCGGTTGGTTAGTAGATTATTTTGTGCATTCGCTAATTAGTAGACTGTGGATTTTTTGGAATCACTAATTAGTACATTGCGGTTTTTTGTTACAAGAGCGAATAGGTGAATTGTATTTTTTATTTATTAGATTGTTGTATAATAATTAATAAAAATAATGTTTTTATTTTGCATAAAGATCCCTTATCGACTTATAAACTAAGGGATGAAATTTATCGGAAATGTTTGTGCATCTTCCCTACAATATGCCAAATATCAAACATAAGTTAGTTTTCGTGGAAACTTAATTTTTGTGGGATTTTGTTTAACACAGTTGCAATTCAAAATTGAGTTTCATGGTAACAGAAAAACATGCACCAAGAAGACATCAGGAAACTTGCATCACAGGCCATAAAAAACGATGCTCAAATAAAAATTGTTTTGCACAAAAGTAAAGAAAGGCATAAATAAAATTTAAATGGAACGGAGAGGACTACATTATTTGCTCCTCGCTTAAAAAGAAAATGGTCCCCGAAGAGATTAACGGAATGTTGCTTAAGAGGGTGAGCCAGTGGATGATTTCTGTGCCTGACAACGGGGACTCGGCGGAACATTTCGGACACCCTGTAGAAGGTTGGTTCGGGTCCAATGGTGTGTTTCAAGAGAAGGATGAGATACTGGGTCCTGGCGCCGCGCGGTTCAAAATAATGACACGGGTCCCGGCCGCGGTCTCATCGGGGGAACTTTTAATTACAAACTGATGACCAAGCCAAACCTAAAAATATTGTCTTCGGCCGCCGGTCCGTATCCTTGAGAGGCTGAATACATTAGCGCAAAGATCGATCGGCGTGCGTTGCCGGCTCGGCCAAGTGCGATCCATTATTTATTTAGGGTCGCCTTTTCACGCCGTGTCCCCCGAATCGCTTTCATATTTATTCACCGACATTTTATTAATCCTCGGATAATTGTCGAGTCAACGTGCCCGAGACCTGCTTTTGATGGAGGATACTCTCTGGGCGCAATTAACCCTTTGTGAGTCTGGAACTTTCCCGCACGATTGGCGGCTAATCAGGCACATTTGTTTGAGGCAATAATTAAGGACGTCGAAAGTGGTGTTTCTATTAAGAACGTTCCTAAATGTGTTTGAAAGTTTAATTAAGTTGTAGAAATTGATGGTGGCACCACCACTAATCCCATTAACAAGACTTCTTTATTTTTCATTATTTTTTTACGGGACCTTCGTCAAATTATTTGTGACATTTTCCAGATTGAAATGACACTAAACACGTTACAATTTGCACTGTGCTTATCTGGCCTGAGCAATTAGTGCTCCGAGAATCAGTCGAATCAGGTCCGCAGGGTAGGAGTCCCGTCACAAAGAAATTATAGAAGCACAGGATCTAAGAAACAACACGGACCCCACTGTTTTTCTTAGATCAAGGCTTCACTGTGATCTGCAATTACGTATTATAAACTGCAAGATGTCGCAAATTTCGCAAGTTACCAGCGTGTTCGCACCATAACGATCGCGTGGATCCTCGACAATTTCCTGACGAAGAATACAGAGAGTCAGAGGAGTCGGAGGCTCTCGCAGTGTTTCGCGAAGTTCGCCGGAATTCGAGTCGCGCGATGGTGCGGTTAGATGGTATCGCGTTTCGCATGTTGCGATTCTCGAGGCACGCGATTCCCGTCGTGGAACGGCGATTCCGTGACGAATCGACATCTCGCTTACGCAGGTGCGAACGCGTAATCCGCAGGCGATTCCTCGAGGATTGCATTCGCCGGGCGAGGGTGTGTGGGAACACGTCCCCCGTCTCGCTCCGTTCCACGCTGTTCGACGCTGTTCCACCGCGCTCCTCTCCGTTCCACTTTGATTCTGTTTCTCCTCTTTCGGCCACAACATCAGCGTGTGTCTCTAGGTGTTCGCAGGGCTTCTCTTTCTCTCAATTTCAGCTCCAACCAATTCCAACTTTGGTGGAACGGCGCGGCGCGGCGTGGCGCGCGCGTATAACGTAACTTTCTGCCCGGGCAATCTGACTCGAAATCACCGTTCGCTGAATTATCTGCCCGGTAACTGCGTGCCGTTCCCGGATTGCAGCAATTACCCCCGGCCTGGGTAATTATCGAGGAGAAGGACTCGAGTGTTGTTTAATCTGTGATCTGTGAGCGCGGCCTGGGCTTCTTCGATTACGTCAGAGGACGGCGAAAGAAGGGAAGTTCGTCGGGGCCAGGACGAGGACTCTTTAGGCGAGTCTACTTGGTGTTGATGGAAATGACCTGCATGAAGAATACGTGAAACGTGTTCACGCTTCATTCGGATTGATGGAAAGTGTACTTGCTCGGACAACACAGAGGTGGCTTAAAGACGTCTGGTATTGGACATTTTGACGTCTTAAAGACGTCTCCAACGACTTCCAAACAGATGTCTTTGAGACGTCTTATTTCAAACATTCAAATGTTAAGGCGTCTGAATTAAGACATCTTTGAAACGTCTCGAAACGGACGTCTTTGAGATGTCTTATTTCATCCGTTCAAACGACGTCTTCAAGATGTCGGGACGTAAGACGTTCAGACCAAAAATAGACGTCTTTAAGACGTGCTATCTGGACGTTTTAGACGATTCGACTGCGGATCTTTTTTATTTTAGAAAAACCAGTTGAAAAAGTTGCAAAATTTCGTCGACCGTTTGGGGAATGAAGAAGAAACAGACTCTACCGCGGTAAGAGCTCGCGTGATTCTTTCCCCTCGCAGGCTCGTAATTAAAATCGAGCAGCGTATCTGTCATATCTCAGCTTTCACCTTGTCCACGGTCTTCTTTCCTCCGTCGGCGATTACTTTACATTTGATTCCGCAGAGAAAACTGCGAGAAATCGCGGGTTAAAAGTCCGCGATTTCTTTCGAGCGTCTCAGACCGGTGGCCCGAAATTGCTCCCGAGTCCGGCCGTAACGATCTCGCGTTGTCTTTCTTGCACCGTCCGGGCGAGTCGAGGCGAGTCGAAGCGAGTGCAAGCGAGTCGGAGCGAGTCGGGGCGAGCATCAACACGCGAGCAGGTTTTTTTCCAGAGGCCGCTTGGAATTTCTCTTTTCTTCTAATCGGAGAAGGTGATAGATGAGGCGAGCGGAGATGCGTGATGTGACCTTAATGCGCGGGGAAATGACCTTGAATGGATCGATTATGCGATGGGATTCTAGGACGAGCACCGGGAACATTTCGGCTTTATCATTTTCTAGTGTTTCTAATTACTGAAATCTTGGAATGATGATCAAAATTGATGTTCGAGGTGTAGACGGGCTTGAGCGAAGAAGACACGAGTAAACGCATTGTTGTTATTTTTATAAAGTGATGTAATCATTTTCAGAGCTCCGGTGTTAATTCACTGGACGAATCGTGGACATATTAATCAGACGTCAATGAAATTACACACTGTCAATCATTGTTCCAGCAGTTCAGCACGCGATCTCGCTCGGATTTCGAAAGAGGTCCGCAAAGAGGGTCGTCCACGACCTGCACGGTCCCATCGGCGATCGCCAGCAATTACTATAGATCGTAATTTCGACAAAACGAAAGAATGATCGTGGAGCACTTTTTCGAAGTAATAGATACGGACGGATAAAATGTAACCTTTCGAGACCGGCTAGACCGATTTAATAAACCAAGAGAAGGAAAGAGAGAGAGAGAGAGAGAGAGAGAGAGAGAGAGAGAGAGAGAGAGATCGGTAACTTGGACTTGGGCAACGCCAGACCTCGGACGGAAGGCAGTTGCGCCAATTTCAGGCTTGTCCCGGCGGTTTCGACAGTTTCGGCTCGATCACCAATATCACGATCTTCACGACCGGTAAATGTGACGCTAGTAAACACCGATCTTTCTGCGGATCGCTAATAAATTATCTACGAGCCAGCCGGCCTGACGAGGCTTGCACAGCCGTCGTTTCGCAAGCTTTCCTGCCTTCGTGCTTCTGGGGACCCTATGAAATTCTTATCGATGTTTCCATCGTTCGACCTTGCAAACTCAACATAACTTGTCGAAGAAATCTTCTCTTTCCCTGGTAGACTACTTTCTCCCCTCGATTCGGCCGAATTCTTCCGATCTGTCGAATCGTCGAGGTTGAAATCGTTAGTATCCGAAGACGACGACCTGCCCAGTGTGCGAACGCTCACATATTCTCAGGTCAACCTGAGAACAACACCTCCCATTTCCCTGATCGCTCGTCTCACGGAGCAACGTCCAAGCAACATCAGTGTCTGCGGGCACCCCCGAGGATCAAGGCTCGATCTTCCCGTCGCGTCGGTTTCCTCGATCCTCCGCATATTCCGCATCCCATCTCTCGAAGAGACGGGTGGGCTGAACGGCCGGGCAATCTCCCTGGGCGTTGGACGGCGTATTTCTCTCCATACAGCACGCACATCCTCGTCCGTGGCGACGAGGTGTATGCCCTAGAAGCATTAAAGTCCCGACGTCATTCTGGATCCTAGCGGACGGGCCGAAGACAACAAAGAGAGAAAAACGGTAGTGGAAGCCCTGGCTACAAGGTGAAAATAAAACGAGCAGAAGAAGAGAGGCAGAAAGGAGGTGGAGAAGAGAGGATAGGGTAGGGAACAAGCAGCGAGAGAGCACATATAACATCCGAGGAGCTCGAGGAAGGAGGTGGCGGCGTCGGATATAAGCGAAGGTGGTGGCCGAGGGGGGCAAAGAGCGGGGGCCATGGGGCAGAGAAGAGAAGAGAAGAGAAGAGGCCGGGAGCTATGCGTGCTCCGCCCCGCCCACGCTTTCAGAGACCCGGGACTCAACTTGTCCACCTTCTTTCTCGGCGTACAGCCACCCGCAAGAGTGCCGGCTGATGGCTGATGCACCATGCCACCCTGGCTTAGGATTCCGCCAAGACCCCTCGAGCATGCTCCCATACAGTGGACCGCAAATTGCTGCACAAAATTCATGTCTCTGTTAATCATACATTATTAATTACACGATCCCCTGTCCACAGCTTCGATATGATCAGCAATTTTAAGCTCCCGCGATTTTTTTGAAAATCTATGTCCTGGTCAAAAATTCGGAAAAAATTCACAAGAGTGTGGGCTGTCAGGTAGAATATTCACGAATTTTTTCGTAATTTTTTGATAACTAAGCAGAAGAAATAGAGCATATTTAAACCGCGATCGTCGTGTAACTAGCTTTGTGGCAGGGGTAGCAATTTTAAACTTCCGCGATTTTTTAAAAATCCATTTTGTGGTCAAAAATTCAGAAAAAATTCATAGTTATGAGGACTGTTGGGTAGAATGTTCACGAATTTTTTCGTAATTTTTTGTTAACTAAGCAGAAGAAATAGAGCATATTTAAACCGCGATCATTCTGTAACTAGCTTTGTGGCAGGGGTAGCAATTTCATACTTCCGCGATTTTTTTAAAAATCCATTTTGTCGTAAAAAATTCAGAAAAAATTCATACTTATGAGGACTGTCGGGTAGAATGTTCACGAATTTTTTCGTAATTTTTTGTAAACTAAGCAGAAGAAATAGAGCATATTTAAACCGCGATCATCCTGTAACTAGCTTTGTAGCAGTGGTAGCAATTTGAAATTTGTCATGGAAAGCTTTCTATGAGGACCCTATCGAATGGTATGAAGAAAGATCAATTTGGTTTCGGGAAACATTTGGAACCGGCCTTCTAAGCGAGCACTACTGTACTTCTAACTTGTAACTAAAATTTTTGAATTAGGTCCACCCATTTCATTGAAACGGCTCACTGTACAATTATAGGATCGATCCCCCTGTGTCCCTCGTTTTATGCCGATGCTGTTCTTCGAGCGAGGTTAGGCTGGCCGACCGATAACGCGATAAGAAGCTCGTTCCGAGCAACGTTCGCAACCTCGTTGTTCCGCGAGGCGTTTTCTCCCGGCTCGGCTGTCTCCGAGTCAGGTGGTCGGCGAGCATGGTAGCCAGCTATAAACCGAGTGACTTGGAGCTGACAGAGGGTAAATGGGATGAAGGAAATACGGAACGTCTCGTTTAGATTAGATCCGCGTGGGCGGACCTGGCGATCGCCGTCGACCCGAGAAGATTTAAAACCGAGCGCAGGTAACCGAGACGCGGGGAGCGTTACGTCTTTGTAGGATTCGGATGGTTATGGTGTTCGGCATGGTGTCCTGTGGGAAACTTCAAGTCCGAAGTGTCGCTTTTATCGTGTAGACTCTGTAGAGACACCGGGGCTTGATCTCTTCTTAAAACGTGGAAAGCGATAGCGAAAACATCCAGTGACATAACGCTAGTTCGAAGATGAAATCCTTTTTGCTCCCAATTAATTTATCTATGAAACATTTACTGACACACTCGCGACATTTTCTCGGTTAAAATGAGACCAAACACGACACAGTTCGGATCACACGTACTCGTTTAATCCACGATTCCGTGGAACCTCGATTATCCGAACGATTGAAAGAGAAGTTCATAGATTTTGCGAAGTAGATCGAACACGGAGCAGTCAAATCGTTTAGAGGATCTGAAAAGTTTATTGCACCAGTCTCAGCCGATTAAAATTATTTAAAATAGCCTATGTAGCTCCCGTGTCTAGCAATTTTTATATTTTAAATCCGCAGTCCACGCGTCACGCTATTTCCACATTGAGGTAGAATGTTTTTCCAAGTGCTCGATGGTTCAGCAATAACCAGTTACAGTATTCTACGCAGCCCCAGGTGGCTCGGAGGCCCGGCAATCTGCACCAGAACTGCGTTTCCTCTTTCTGGAATGACACGGCGAGTCGCATCCCAGCGAATCAAAGAAAATCCCGCTTCCCTGCAGTGGCGCTGCAGAAATCTGTGCAGATGATGACCCGGCAATCAAAGTGAACATTCAGCCCTGGAGTTTCCATCGACCAATTTCCATTCTGTACACTAGCGGACAAAATTATGAGACATCCGAAAAATGACACGAATAAAAGCTTGCTATCGGAACCCAGCATCGTAGGTGTTTTAACGATTCGAGCAGTAAATGAATTGACGTGAAATGGCTTGAACGATGCGTCTTTCCACATACACGGACGCATTCCTTATAGGTCCCTTTTGGCGCGGACCGTACTCTGTTAGGGTCCGAGGGCCTTAGGCGCCATAAGCTCGGTCGCTTATCCTGCTGGATCCGTGCAACCTCCTCCCGCGAGCCTGTGTCCCTCTAGCGCATTACCATACCTCCTCCTTCAACTCCTTCACCCACCGAGAGAGGAACGTCTCTCGGAGCTGGCCATTATTCTAATAATTCCTCCACGGTTGTTTTCTTTTCCCTTTTTGCGGGCTATTTAGATTAATCTCCCGGGTTTCCACCTCGCTGCCGTACGCACTGGCTGTCCCGTTACCAAACGCCCGTGGCGGAGCGAGCAGCATTCGTTTTGGCAGCGCATAAACGGCGGTATCACCATTCCTCGGATTGTTGTTGCTGTTATTCGAACGGTCCTCGGCCAACTTTTCGTTGTTACGAGCCGAGGGTTACGACGAGGTTTGGCGTGAGCCTAGGGTTGGTTTTTAGGACGTGGACTGGCCGATGTTTATTGCATCATCGGATAGCCACCTAGATGGGAGCACGTAGACTGTGCGATTACTATTCTGTCGTCGCTTCGTGTTTAAGGGGACAGAGAACTGACCGGTGTTTATTTCATCACCGGATAGTCTTTTGGAAAAAGTGGACTGGCCGATGTTTATTTCATCACCGGATAGCCACTATAGGTTCGGTAGGATTAGCGGCTTCGCCAGTGTTAATTTCATCACCAGGTAGCCACTATGGAATAAGGGGTTGTGGGTTTTTGGCTCGACTCGCATGGGTTTGATACACCTCGAGCGGCAATGATGTATCTTCGCGGAATACCAACTACTGGAAATTCGAAAGAGATTGAGAAAATACTTACAATTGTGTAGTGTCAGGATTACACTAAGCTCTCAGTTTTGACGCACCGAGAAATGCGGGGGTGTTCTATCGCGATCTTCGCAGTACACGTACTGTAGGTTAAGATCTGAATGCTGCTTCGATAAGGACTAGGCTCGATCTTGCAGTGAGTTTACTCGCGTCGTGGATTAATATCAACTGACTTTAGTATTCTCGATCCACCCGATTTTTAGGAGGGCCTAGGTCTCTCATATATTCCCAAAATCGGTCACGAAGATGGTGGGGGCCATGTATGGTTCTTTGTTTCTGAATTTATTACTAAGGGGTTCGATAACCCGTCATCCGAACCCCTTCGTGGCCCAATATTTCTAAATTGATTCCACGGATCTAGATAACGCATCATCAAAAACCGTTTGTGCCTTAGTGCACTCTTTCTTCCGACACTTATTCTCCGGAAGGGCCAAAGGGTTATCATCCGAAAGGTCTCCAACCGTGATGTCGTCCAGGTGCTCACTTCTAATTTGTTAAACGATTAGGAGCCAGTGATTAGGAACGGTTTTAAAAAGGTCTGCCGGCGTTGATCAAACGTTAGGCGTACGTCCGTGGTCGCGTGGGAGTGTTTGGAAACACTGTTAAAACACAAGAGAGCGTAGAGCACCGTGCTCTTCACAGTCGAGCAACAATGTCCGATGCTTGGTCTTTTCTGCGGCTGAATGGACCGTTGCGGCACGGAGGGCGCCGAAAAGAACCACGCCGAGAACCTTTTGTCTTTTAATCGTCGCGCCCCTGGCTCATGCCCGGTGCTTAGGGTAGGCCCGGAGTCGCCTGACAAATGGCTACCGACGAGAAAGCCGCCCTTCTGAACCGCCGCGCCGCACCGCGCCGCACCGCCGCCACCGCAATTCACTCGATTTTCAATGCCGTGTTTTATTCGTTTCGAAAAATCGACCGCTGTCCCTCGACGATGATCGAACGCTGCGCGGCCCTTTTCAGCCCTTGATAAATTATTCCCTCTCCCGGAGACTCGGTGTTCCGGAACAACGTATGACCAACTATACTTCTACGTCTTCGTGGTAGAAAAAGGTTATTCTTATTCTACGTGGTAGAAATCGCCGAATATTAATAGCTCCATAAATTCGACTGTAGAGAAACAAAAATTGACAATGTTGGAAAACAAAGGTTGATAAAGTTGAGAAGCTCAAGTTGGCAAAGTTGAAAAATGAAAGTTGTCGAAGTTGAAGACTAAAAGCTGGCAAAGTTGAGGAACAAAGTTGACGGGGTTGAAAATGAAAGTTGACAGAGTTGAATACTAAAAGTTGACAGTGTTGAACACGAAAAAATTGACAAAGTTGAAAAATAAGAGCTGGCAAAGTAGAAAGCTAAAAGTTGGTTAAGTCGAAAAACAAAATTTTACGAGGTTTAAAAAAATGAAAGTTGACAAAGTTGAAAAATAAAAGCTCGGAAAGTATAAAGTTAAAAGCTCACCAAGTTGAGAAACAAAAGTTGTCAAGTTTGAAAGATGAAAGTTGACAGAGTTGAATGCTAAAAGTTGACAAGGTTGAACGCTAAAAGTTGACAAAGTTGAAAAATGAAAGTCGACAAAGTTGAAAAATAAACAATTTTAGCGGGTCGAAAGTAATAAAACAATTTCTTTACCGTGTTCCGTTTGTTGTAACCTCTAAGGCTACATGTTTGAGCTTATTTTTCCCACGACAATCGAGCTTTCTGGACCGATTAGGAGGGTGGTCAGCACGATGTCGCGCCAGCCGCTCCCGAAGGCGTTTTTTGGATCCATGGATCGTCGCCGCGGGGGTCGCATTGTCTCTAAGCAAAGCCGCACCGCCGACCTTGCCTCCACCCCCGCGTTTTCGCCCTCGTATACGTTTCCGAGAGACGTATGCCGATCAGCTTTCGGAATTCGTGTCCAGCACCGCGGGTGGCCGCTGCGCGTCCCAATAATTACCGCGTCCAGAACGAGGTCTTTATCGTGGGACAGCGATCCCCACCTTCGTCTAGCAGCTCGTTGTGAAGAAAACGACAGCGGCGAAGATACATTTTACGCAGCGGTTTCGAGTTCAAAACCCTTTCGCTTCTACGTATTTGGCAATTCTTTTATTAGATTCCCTGACAGGACTTCACTGTCCTGTAGAGGACGTCCCAAAAACACTGTACTTCCTTGATAGAGTTCCTTTTTCCTTTACGAAAATGTTCTGCGCGGTTTCGTTGAGGAATTATTAAGGAAAAACGCGGACCAATCAGAGCATTGGTCTCGTTGAGCGTAGCGTTGGCATTGGCCGCGTTCTGATTGGTCCGTGTTTTTTCCTTAACGAAACCGCGCAGAGCATTTTCGCAAAGGGAAAGGTAATTTTAAATGATCTTGAGAATTACCCTAAAATTTTAATTGCCAGATATTTTTCACTTTCCTCTACATACCCACAGAAATAAATGTGTTGAATTCCTCGTGGATGCAACTTCGTAATCGCAATAATCTGGAACTAAAAATATTAATGGTCTCGTCAATTCGACGATGAGCCTGGTGTCAATAGGCTTCCGGTAATGTGAACACTTGTCTTCTAGAATCTGTAGAATCTCAAATACTTGAGCTTGTCTGTATATGGGGCACGTGAAGAGGAAAAGCCGTGGTGTTATTGGATCCGAGTGCATCGTCGGGAATGGGTCAGGTTGAATGGGTCCGGAGGCTGGTTTACAGCATCGACGACTCGGTAATCCTTGTACAGCGCGATCGTTCGAGGACTGTTCTCGCGGCGCGAACGAGAAAGAGAGAAGAATGTTTACATTTGTCTGCGGTGGCAGCACACGCGGCCCCCGGTTGCACCGCGGAACACAAAGACCGTTTTATAGTCTGGGTCCCCGGGCACGATGGACGCAGAAATTCCACCCTCGTCACGGCGTGTCGCGACCGGCGACAAAACACCACAAAGCCGGCCTTGTTAATTACAGCCGGCGTAACCGGCTCCATCTGCATCCGCCGGGGCCGTTTTCCGAATACCGCAAAAAATCGCTCGTTCAATCGGCCAATCGCGATCCTATCGGTACCCCGTAGCCGACGCCGCGCCGGTTGCGGGAATCGGAACGGGGCCAGCCCGATCGCTACAAAATCGTCTGCGATCGCAGGAATCGTCCTTCTCTCCGTTTATCGTAAACGCAACATTTTCTCGGAATTTCTCGTCTCGAAACATTTTCGTGTCAGTGATGCACAAGTGACACAATATATTCGATTCAGCTTGCCGGTTTTCTTACAACCAAACACCTTACCGACAGAGTAGACTCTTTAGTCTTCAAACTTTATAATTTCTCTTTCGGGAAAGTTTTCCTGAGACTCGAGACACTATAACGATAAGAAAAATCCACAAATTTCGAGATTCACAGAATTGTACACTTCTTTTTCCAAGAAATCTGTAGACTTTTACAATTAATTTTCTCGTGGATGAAAGATTGTTCTTTAGAAGACATCTCTTATCGATTATCGCTATAGAAATCACATCATCGAATTTTTTATCTGTCTTGTGTTACTCCAACTAAGTTGTGTTACGATCCATAAAAATGAAAATAAACCGACGAGCTCAATGATTTAATTTGAAGATTTTCGAGTTTAAAGATTGTGACGCAGCGTCGATCGATGGCCGATCGACGAACTCGAATCCGTCGCGTTTATTCCGGGACGTGGATCGCGGTTCGGGCTTGTTTATACTGGGTGGGACCGAAATATGTACAAGAGTGTCGTCGGGACGCGAAACATCTGTCGCGGTTGAAACCCGCAGACGCCGCGCGCGGACTATTTTCGCTGCGTGCCGGCCGATTACGCGCGGCTGACAGCTAGTGACAACCGCTTTCTCGCTCGATTTTCTCATAGGTAACCAAGTTGACAGCGTCCAGAGACACTTCCTTGAAGTCGCCCGTCTCCTACGACCACCCATGTCTGCGCCACCTCGCCGTTAAAAGGCGAGCACTCTCCTACATTTTCGAGGAAACACGAAACTATAATTGATGGCTGTCTATCCGATCGCTCGGGGCCTGTCGCGTGCCATTTCGCTGCTCCGTGTCCCCCAAAACGCGCGATTCGCCTTATCGATACACTGCGAATCTACTTGCGAAACGAAAATTCTTTGCATCGATTGCAAACGACAAAACGGATGCCACGTCCTTCTAGTTTAAACCACAGAGCTAATATTTTCTGCAAATGCTACTTGAACATTGTAGAATCATTTTTTACATTAAAAACAATCGTCGAGATTTCCTTGTTTCTCAATCGCCGAAAGATACAGTGCTCCGCGACAGTGCCACAACAAAACGGCTGCCACGTCCTTCTAGTTTAAACCACAGAGCTAATATTTTCTGCAAATACTGCTTGAACATCGTAGAATCATTTTTTACATTAAACACAATCGTCGAGATTTCGTTGTTTCTCAATCACCGAAAGATACAGTGCTCTGCGACAACAAAACGGCTGCCACAATCTTCGAGTTGAAACCACCGCGCTTGTATTTTCTGCAAATTCTGCTTGAACATCGTAGAATCATTTTTTACCTTAAACACAATCGTCGAGATTTCGTTGTTTCTCAATCACCGAAAGATACAGTGCTCTGCGACAACAAAACGGCTGCCACAATCTTCGAGTTGAAACCACCGCGCTTGTATTGTCTGCAAATTCTGCTTGAACATCGAATAATAATTTTTTACATTAAAAACAATCGTCGAGATTCCCTTGTTTCTCAATCGCCGAAAGATACAGTGCTCTGCCACAACAAAACGGCTGCCACGATCGTCGAGTTTAAACCACCGCGCTTGTATTTTCTGCAAATTCTGCTTGAACATCGAAGAATAATTTTTTACATTAAAAACAATCGTCGAGATTCCCTTGTTTCTCAATCACCGAAAGATTCTAGTCGAAGTCCTTCTAGTCGAAGCTATTCAATCTTCTAGCACATACTGCTGAAATTTCATACAATAAGACGTCTGTATTGGCATTTTGATCAAACACAATTTTATACATGAAAAAAATTGTTCTCTCATTTTTCAAAAAGTTAAAAAAAAAGATACGTGAAAAATACTTTTCTACGTACTTTACGAAGCAAATAGATATTGATATTTGAAAGAAACGTGAATTTCATACATAAAAAAAATATCGTTTCCCCCAATTTCTCCCAATTTTTCAACTTTTCAAAAGCTTGTACGTATGTATCTCGTTAGATGATTATGCTTTTCCGCGTGCTCTACGAACTTCATACTTCGCTATCCGTTCATCGTGGAAGAGTTTCGGGGCTCGCGCATACACACACACGCGCCGCAACACACGAGCAAGCTCCGAGCAGCCTCGAGGAACCAGTAAACGTATGCACGAACTGTTTCTCGACACGGTGTTTGCTTCCGAGCGTCATTAGAATTCGTGTTCTCGGCTCGTGTTCCTTTGGTCCTCGCTCTCGAGCATTGTAATATCAATGACACGGAAATAGAGTCCTCGAGATATCTTGCTGAAGGGAGCAGACCCTCCCATGAGAGAGAGAAAGAGAGTAGGAGAGAGCGAGAGAGAGATGGGATGACGGCGCTCAGCCTCTCGGAAATATCCACTTTCGAGGGCGAGTCTCGAATCGAGTCTCCTGTCAGGAATCATTCGTAATTTGTTTTCTCGTGGCCAGAGGTTTGTGTACCGATGACACAGAAATAGACGCCGAGGGGCCGCGATTCCAAAGGGCTGCACGCCTCTATGCGAGACGATAACGTAAACAGAACGAGATTCCTGCGACCGGACTCGAAACGCGCATTCTTGCGTTCGACGTGCCGACTACTGTGGCGAGAAACACCCTTTATGATAGTTTTAACCCTCGCTCTGTGCGCAATTATGTATCAATTATGTTCTAGTGATTCTCGATTTTGGCCAGGAAAATAGTAGAGTGGTCGAAATTTCCATAGGTCCACTAAACATTTTCCTGTTTTTCATCGTTGTCAACTGAGTTTTTCATTGTTATCGGCTGACTATGCGTGATTACTTCTTCGATTACAATTGATTTCTCGATTGTTATTTCTGATTGTTGCTACAGCTGCGATTATTACAGTGTATGTAATGATATTTGGTCCCCTCAGGGTTTCAAATCCATTCCACCACCTCTCCCTTTACCAATCCTCAACTATCACCTAATTTCCAATTTCAGCGGGACCTACTTTTTATTAAGGTGGGTTCCGAACCACCTATTTTGCCAACAACACGTGAAACGCACCCAGAGGGTCACTTCCCGGCTTTTTACCGAGCGGTCACCCATCCTAGGTGCGGACCCCGTCCTACGCCGTTTAACTTCGGTGATCGAACGAGAACCGGTATTTTCAGCGAGGCAATGGTCGTTGACCGCGATTATTACAGTGATATTTGATATTTTATTGAGAACTCCAACGAAATTACCATAGTTCCAGCTGATTGTATTCCTTTACGTGTCAGACACGTGATGATGATGCTAAACAGAGTCCAATAAATATGTATATTATTAATTTTCTTTAAACCGAAATAAAATTCTACTTTGGTTTTGTTGATGTTGAAGGGCGTTATATGCGGGCTGAAAAATTAAACTCTTTATTAATCACGCGACACGGACCTGATGACAAACGTTTACATAATGATCCGCCGCAATCAAAACTCGCTCCTATATAATTACTGACATCCATCCATCTCACTTGCACACCTTCTAGAACATTCATTCGTCGCCATGCGCTATCTTCATATATTCCTCTCGAAATTTCCAAACACTCTTTCACTTTTTTTTCTTTTCTCTCTCTCTCGCTCAGATTCAATACATTCAATCGACAAATTCTGGAACATTCCAAACAAACAATCTCTCTCTTTTCAAGCACTCTCTTCGACTCTCTCTCTCTTTCTCACTCACTCATGATTGTATTATAGAAAACACCCACAATTATTGGGGAATATAGTATTGTATAGGCATACAATAGATAGAAATTTTCTCCTTTTTTAGGGAATTACGAACTGCAAAAAAGTTCTAATCGCTGAAACCGTAAAATAAATCGTAAGACAAAGGGTTAACAGTGTGATTACTGTGTAAGTATAAAAATGTACTTACTTACCTGATTTACATTTCGTTTTGTAAATAGGATATATTTATACTTTTAGGTTATACCGATTTTTCTTAACATGCCACGGAGTGGTAAATGACAAAATTGATTTTTCGGGCCTGTTAGACTAGACTGCCTGTTTCAGCTGGTCGCGAGCCCGCGTTTCCGTCGGTCCGTTCCACGGAACCGTTTACGAAGTTTCGCCGGCCGGTAAAGTTCCGTTTTCGCGTGTTCACGTGCGAGTGGACACGTCGATCGTTCGGCCATTCGCGGCGACCGAAAAATTGGAAACGCCCCTGCAAACGAAGCGGTTAATCCAGCCAGATGGTCCCGGGGCAAAAAGGTAAACAACGAGTTTCGGAAAAAAAAAATGAAAAAGAAGAAGAAGAAGAAGAGAAAATAGAGGAGACGGTAAAGCGAAGAGGAGAACGCTAAAGGAATTCGTTCGCCGATATGTACATTATACGTATGTATGCATTTTTTTTTTATTGAGCCACTGTTGTAGGTTTATTTCGGCTTTAACAATTATACTTTAGTTTACAGTGTGCACACAAGTACAGCCTTAATCACCGTAAGAGTTGAAGTTTGCAGTCGTTAGTGCCAGGAGAAAAAGAGGTGCCTATGCGAGAATAACCGGCCGAATTTCACGGTTTTACTAGGGTTTGGAAAATGCTTATAAAAACCAAACAAGAAATAATATTTACATGATTCAAAAAGAACAAAACAATGACACTAGTTTTTCTATATTCATTGAATATTAAAAACTGGAAGATGAATTCGCAGGCTTTACTATTTGGTTTTGCAAAGAATATGTCCGCTTTTAGTGGAAGTAAGAACTTAATTTTGCGCAGCTTGTTTAACAACTCATTCTTTGGTATAAATGACACTGCCATAGGAGTCGCAATTGCACTCACATCTAGGATCGTTGACAATATTTACTCTGTGCAGAGAGGCAGCAAGATTATAGAGGTTGGCCCTGATACGATTTACAGTGATTATAAAACCCTTTTTGTTCTTAGCAGCGATATTTTGAGTAAACCAGGGGGTTCGATTGGGGTTGTAGAAGTGTTGAAAATAATGTATGCCCTTACAGGTGCCTTGCTCTGTAACTAAGAAATTAGTATGAATTACCTTTTAGTCTAAAGAAACAAGTAAAATCAGTTTTTACTGCTTTTGGAACTTCGGATTTGGAACTCCTTTTGGAACTTGAGCAATGTCCGCAAAGTTAGCCTACTCTTTTAACACTAAATGCACCGAGCTATGAAAGTAAATTTCATTTATTTGGACTTTGCGCGGTTGTTGTTGCACTTTGCGCCCTAATAAAGATATTAATTATGTAATTTCTTGTGAAATCAACTTTATAATTTCAACAAATTTAAGAATAAAAAATCTAGAACCAGTCATTCGACCGGTCGTGGTAGGTTTAGTGTTAATCGAGTCGACGCGGCGCGGCGTCGCGTCCATCTGTTCCACGTTTCCGAGGGCGTGATGGGAATTAGAGGTCCGCGGACGATCAACAACGCTTAACTCTTTCCCGAACCCCTTTTGTGAACGTTCTCGTCGAGGCCTATTACCGTTTCCGGCTCGACAATGGTCGGGGGGGCGTTCCCCTTCCCTGCTGTTTTCCTTCTGTCCACTTCTAGGCCGCGAGTTTGTCAATTGGGACGCTGCACGCGACATACAGGCGATCGTTCACGCGAGTTACAGTATAATGTCTCGGTACAGAGGTGAAGGAGATGGGTGTTTGCGAGAATTGGACCTCCATATACCGCGGGAAAACCGTCAGAAGTCAGTCGAGCTGTGCAACATCTGCCCAGGAGGAAACTTGTTTGTTTTTTTCACGATTTTTTTGCGTAACGTTTGGAGACATACGCGTGACACGATTTTCCGAGCGAAACGACACCAAACGTCACACGGAGACAGTTCGGAGCGAGCTTGCTTATTCAATCCACGATACGTTTGGAGCCTCGATGGTCGGCACTCATCAGTGGATTTTTATGCAAAAATCGAAATTCTCGTGACGTACACAAAATACCCGATTTTCGCAAAATTGTCAATATTTAAACAGCAATAATTTTGTAAAAAATTACCACACCATCATAAAATTGGACTCATTCTAAAGCTGAAAGCCTCTACTTTCAAAATCCATCGTTCATTTTATTCCACGATCTTTTTTCATGACGTAGCGCGCGAGAAACTCAAAACGCGTTTCCTATTGAAATTGTTACACGTTCAAACGTCCGTGAAGACTTTGAAAAATTTTTCTTGTGACTGAAACCAACATAGATTTCAAGATTGAAGCTTCCTCTTTACAACGACACCTTAAAAATTGATGTACGATTTTTTTTAGCCGTTTCATCGAGCTTCGAATGAGAGTTGTGCCGTCAACTTTCCTCATTTTTGTTCCTCATTTTTGTTGCATAAAACAGTGAAAAAAAATCGTACATCAATTTTTAAGATGTCGTTGTAAAGAGGAAGCTTCAATCTCGAAATCTACGTTGGTTTCAGTCACAAGAAAAATTTTTCAAAGTCTTCACAGACGTTTGAATGCGTAACATTTTCAATAAGAACCGCGTCTTCGGTTTCTCGCTCACTACGTCATGAAAAAAGATCTCGGAATAAAATGAACGATGGATTTTGAAGGTAGAGGCTTTCAGCTTTAAAATGAGTTAATTTTATGTTCGTGTGGTTATTTTTTACGAAATTATTACTGCTTAAATATTGGCAATTTTTCGAGAATCGAGTATTTAATGTTGAAAAACATTTTGGATCCACTGTATGTGCGGCGTCTTTCTGATTGAAACGAGTCCAAGCACGATACATTTTGGATCCCATTTACTCGTTCAATCCACGATCTAGTAAGACCTCGATTATCCGAACCGATGAACGCGAAGTCCGCGTTGACCTTCATCCTTCCTAATCAGCGGCACGCATGATCGTGGAAATGTAGACAAATCTCGGATCTCTGCGATCATAGTGAACTCCTCTTCGGGCCTGTACGGGTTCGTCTCGTGTAGGAAAAGTGGAACGAAATAATTTAGAAGCGACGAGACGAATCTCGAAGACAGAAATTATGGGACCAACGGGGTTCCCGAAGAGATTCGTGAAGAACCGGGAAAGAGGGGGACCCGGGCGGGCCGGGCCGGGCCGAGACGGGCCGACAAAGTCGACGCAAAATCCTCGGAATAGCAAGAATGCGGGGCCCGGGCGTTTTTGCGGTCTGTCGGCCCTTGATCCTCGACTTTCGACGAAATTACCCTGCTCCGGGTGACACCGCGTCGCGTAATGGCCGGTTCTTGTCGCATTCCTGCACGCAAGCCCGCCAGGCGACACTTTGCCTAACGATAGGTTGCCGGGGGGACGACAAAACCGGGCACAGCTCCCCGTACTCATCGGGGCACGCTCGCGATCGCGATCACGATCACGGACACCGTTGGTTTTCAATAAATCCGGGCGGCGCGGCTGTGGTCACGACCGACGACGATTCCGCTTTGGGAATAAGGGGCTCGCTCGAATGGGGTAACCTGTATGTACAGTGAACGAACGCTTTTAAGTTGCATGTCCGCTGAAATTAGTATTCGCAAATCGTTATGCCATTTCCTGACCGATGTGTCTGGTGGAAGGGTGACCTATCCTGTGTGTGAACACTTGAGCTTGGTATCTGTTGAAATTATTATTTGGATAATGTTATTTTTAATTCTCTGAATATTATATCTATAAGAAAACCGTGTAATTGTCAGGATCCAGAACAAACGATTAATTTTTTAAAAAATTTTGAATCTTTTCGAGACGTTAGGATGATTAATTTGCCCAGGTTATGCATAAATAATTCTTTTCAAAAACTGCTATTGATCGTAATCGCGAACAAAAAAGAAAGTGGAGGTCTCGCGTGGAAAAGAGCAACTGCAGCGAGCGGTCGGCGTCATAAAGAATGCAACGACTTGAGAGGGGGGTGAGTTATCGACAGAAGCCCGGCCTTAATTAATTAAGCGGGAGTGTCGGCGTCGATTAGGGGACCGCGCAAACCGGGACCGAGATTTGCGCAAATTCCGTAGGAATCGCGTTCCCCGAACGATTTCATTTTCCACGAAGCCCGGGGGGCTGGCTGCTCAGGTGGCATTGTTCGACAGGATGTTGAAGCATCATCTAAACTAATTGTTGACAGCCGGACAAAGGCGAGTCGGTAATAATAACTTGCCTGCTGGGAGACGCATTGTGTCCCAGCTCGGCGTCTTTACCTGGATCCTGGAAGCTGGACCAAGGAGAATGGAAAGTCTCTCTTTCTCTCTCTCCCTCTCTCTTATTCTTACTCTTTTCAGAGTTCCCGATTGCAACATGTCTCGAGACAATCGGCTACTTGCAAAAGATCGGCCAACAAATTTACTCAAACCGGGAGCGTACGGAATTGTAACGTGAGAAGGAAAAGTTTCGGTTCGGACGCGCTGAATTTGGGGGATGATGCTGTCAGAGGCATCAGGCTGCCGTGACGTTAAGCCCTATCTTGATAATATTGCGACAGGCTACGGACAAGATTAACGCTAACTTTACGTATACCATTTTTAATCGTTTTTAACACGGTGGTCGCCACGTCAATCATATTTGGACGACGGCTACGTTTCCACGAGAGCCCCGTCACCCGTTTACAGGTGGCCCTCTTCTTCGTCCAATTAACACAGGATTTTGAAGGTAATTTATAGTAATTTTATTCGTAACATGATTACGATAAGTATACACAATATAAAGTGAACAAATTAAAAATATACTTGTACCATACACACAAATTGGTATCGGTGCAAAGGTTTGATCGCGATGCCAATTTGTAAATTGATTTACAAATACGATCGATATTTTTACACATTTTATATTTAAATTTGTTTTTAAATTATTATATAACATTATTATATAACATATATAACATTGCATCGTATCGTTCTTCCAGCTTATCGCGCTGTTTACTGGGAGAAACTTCACCGATTCACGGTGGGCGATCAACGCGTGTTAACTAACAAACCAATTGACCACTCTCAATGAAATTTTCACGAACCTACAAAATACATTTTTGAGATTTTCAAACTCTTCCGACAGCACACAATTTCTCCGGAATTTTCAGTAAATTAATCCTACCTTGAAAAACCGAGGACGTTTGACGTATGCGACCGATTCTACATTATTTAACCCTAAACCTACCAAGCACTAAGAGCGATTAAAATGTTTTAGCTCATAAAAATGACAAGGTTCTGTTTCTGTGGATTTCGTGCAATTTTCGTTACAATATCTGCTAGGACGAAAAAATGTATCGAATCAATCTCCATGAAAGCAATTTTATAATTTCAATAACTGTAAAATGAAAACTATAAAACAGGCGATTTGACCGGCAGCGGTAGGCGTTAAAAATTCCAGTTATTTCTCGAAAGCGTGAAATGCTAACAGGCCGGGTTCGTCATCGAGGATTCTCACGGCCGGTTTCCGCGCGAGGACAAAAGGTCCGGTGCAAAAACGCACTGCCAAAAATCGGCGAGAAGCCGTCGGTGACGTCGCGGTCCCCCGTTCGGATTCGACTCGGCTTCGGGATCGATTTCCTCAGGGATCTGCCGGTCACGGTGGCTCGTCGACGATGGGGGCGTCGACGATGACACCAGACTTTCCTCGCAAAAACAATGAGCGCGGGAATGACTGTGTCAGCCTGCGGTCGATCGTAGGAAATCGACAACCCCCTGGTTCCTCCTTGTGTTCTTTCTGGCTGAAAAATGAGAGTGAAGAGCGACAGAGAGAGAAAGAGAGAGAGAGAGAGACGGGGAGACTCGATGGAAAGAGCTTCGAAGGTGTGACCGCGCCCCGCCTTCCGACGTGCTTCGCCACGAAAGGAAATTACGGGCTAAACAGTACTTTCACCGGACCGGTTATTTGTATTATTTCTGACACCCCGGGTGCCATTGTTTCCAGCCGGGGCTCGGCTAGGCCGGACCAGCCACCTAATGACCGGCGTGCCGGCCGCAAATCGGCAAAACGAGCCGATAATTGCGGCTTTCGTTATTTTTCCGGGGGCCCGGCACGGCCCGGCCCGACCCGGACCGACCCGGACCGACCCGACCCGGTCCCCTGGCCGACGATTCTCTCGCGTCGTCCGAAAAACGCGCACCGTCATCGCATTCCCAATTTGTATCGATTGGATTCCTCGTTCTTATTCTCGTACCTACGCCCCCGCCACGAGGACTTCTTTCTTCTTCTTATTGTTAGTTCGGTTTCTTGCCCGATGCTTCTTCCTTCTGCGATTTTGGGATTCGTTATGGGGACCCGGAGACCGGTCCATGGGACGCATAGCGGTGGGTTCGGTTGGTAATCGTGGATGAAATTGTTTGGTTTTCATTTTTCGAGAGATCATTAACCCTCGGACGGTGGACCATTCTTACGGCTGTACGACGTCTGAAAATCTTATTTTCACAATAATCCCCGAACAAACGATATTGCGTTACTGAAGTACTCGTATGAGTGTGCAAGAGACATTTTTTAAATTTTGTTTACAAAAGTAAAAAAGTTGTAAAAAGACACTTTTATTATTTTTTTTTTATACTGACCAGTAAACTACTTTATCCAGCTTGGCAGAAAAGCTGAAGACATTTGGTCCATTCAAAAAAAGGTTATTCTGATTTAGGCCCGCTACACACATTTTCCTAACGTGCAGTGACCGTGCGGTACCGGAATTGCGGTTCAGTTGAAAGACGTCTACTTGCGTTTGTTTAACGTGCGGCGACTGCGATTTTCACTGCGTTTATCTACTACTATCGAAGATGGAGGTGTCCCAAGAAATAATAATAATTAATTAATAATTTTTTAAAGGGAATACAAAGATGCATCGATTAATGCACCAAAAATATAAGTTTCCATCAGTGAAAAAATTTATTCTAATTTTTTTTTTTAACCCTTAAGTGGGCGCGCCTATTTTTGTTACATAACTGGGCGCGCGGAGCACTTTGTGCACCATCCTTTCAAACTACGTATATCACTGTTCATTATCAGTTTCTTATGAAATTTTATGTCAAGTAATAAAAATAATATTACAAACGGGGCACTCAGTGCTATTGCGCGCCCACTTAAGGGTTAATGAAGAGTTTTTTATGATTAGTTGTTATTGCAATTTGTTGTCAACTGTATACTGTACAACTTTTGTTCGAAATATTTTTTAATTATGTAGTTAAATTTAATTGTATCTACTAAAATGCATAATTATTTGACAATACATGACACCGTATTTTTTACTAGTATTAAGTAATGGTTAATAAAGACGGTATCACTTACGGTGATACTTATAGGTGAGGTCGATTTCGATAACTATCTCTCCTCTTTCTTGCAAGTGCCACACAAAAAGCTTTTAATATCTTTTCCACTTTATCTGGAATATATAACGTTCACGTTTAATAGAGTACAAAGTTTTTTTCTGACTTTTGATCATTTCTGCGAATAAGTGTGTCCAAGCTTCAACCAAATCGCGATTACAAATACATTTCTCTAACAAAAATTAAATAACATCGAGTGTTGCAATTTGTCGCAGAAAAAAATTGCATAGCAATAACATCTTGTTGATACAGAACAGCCAAAATTACAGGATGTTTTGAACCGTTTTTTTGTAAACTGCATTTGAAGGAAAAAACACAACTCCTAAATTGCCAGTTAAAATTATGCATACCTCTGGTCAAATTCTCCATACCTAAATTGTAACAAACAGTTTAAAACAAAAACAAACCTAAAAGAGCAATTAGGGCACGAGTAATCTAACTTTTTAGCATTGATACTACAATAAACTCTTGGCAGTTACTGATCCCCTATTAATTTTTTGGGATACTACTTTTAACATACACATTCCTCTCTTACCGACTGATGATTTTGTTCGAAAATTAGATTAGAATCGAACTATGATTATTTTGATTTTTGTCCATTGCATGCTGCACTGTGGGTCGCGAGAAAAGTAAACGGCAGAGGATGGTTCCGTCGGAAGCAGATCGCAGGCTGCGTCCCGCGTCTCTCAGCGACAAAAGACGGCGGCGGCTGACTGGATAGACAAGGGTCTCAGACCGACGCGCGGCGCGGCGGTTGCATCCGTGGGCTCCTGGCAGGCGTCTCTCTCTTTCTCGGATGATACAAAATATTAATATTGCGCGCGTTTCCCTCATAACTCACGGGCCGGTGAGCTTGTTACGCACGCTCGACGGCGTCTATATCCCTCGGGAGGGTGGCCTCGCGGCGCTCCGGGATAAGCACAGGATGCGTCGGGACTTTGGCTACGGGGGAAAAAGGGCTCGCGAGGGTTCCGCAGGGTTTCACAGGGTTCCGCAGGACCAGGGACCGGGCGGCGCGTGTCTTTGTGCTTTTAAGGGCTCAAGGACCTGGCCCGAGCCATTGTGGCGTCCTTCGGGGCCACGAATCGTCCTCGAGCCTGCCATATGCTTCTCTCTCTCTCTCTCTCGCTTCCAAAAACTCCGGGTCCAACTTTCCTGCTGGAAAAACCTCTGCCCTCCCCCACCCCCCTAACTCCGGGCCATTATGCGTCGACATAACTCGTCAAAAATATTGTGATTGGTCGGCCATTGAATATGACGTTACCTGGAGAAAAAGTCTCTCGACAATGGGGAGAGGGACCCGCTAAAACTAGGTCCTTCTGAACTCTCCTTTTCTTTTTTTCTCTCTTTGATTTGATTCGCTTCCTCCGCGTTCACCGGTGGCCCCTGTTCGCTCCACTCCGCTCCCCTCTGTTCCAGTCTCTGTTGTCTATGGGTTAAAGAATATCATATTTTCTCGGTCGATGCGCAACGTGTCTCCGGAATCTCATATGACGCGAGGACAAAGGGACAGAATGGGACCGGGGAAAAGCTTGAGCACGATCGGGTTCGACAGGCCTCGAGTGGATGCTGGCTGAACAGTCCGGCATCACGGGCCGGTGAACGCGAATTTACGGGGATGTGTTTAATGGTTATGGGACGCACGGTGAATTGCTTTTCTATGATTGACTCGATAAGCAGCGGAGATACTGTGGCCGGTGCTGTTCGCTGCCCTCCGACGCGGTGGACGGTACTCCGTTTAGGGGTGTCCTTTGTAGCTGTTTTTCTTTCGGATTGTACGAGTATGTATTACGGTTCAACCGTCGGATGTTGGACTAGTTTTGTAACTATCGATATTCTTCACCGATGTTTGGCAATTTTTTGGAACATATTTCTCAAGCTTTCTATACAACCGAGCTCTTCTATCATTGCTGATCGAACCGATGGCTCACCAGAGTACGGCAAAATTTTAGTCTCCGGGTCAAAATGGACCCAAGCGGTCGTGCAATCAACGCACAATTTTTTATTTCCCATAAAGATCCGGATGTCTCGGTACTAAAGACGAGTCAAACCTCGTCAATTAACACTTTGACTGCCAAACTAGAAACCTAAAAAATTCCATCAAATCAATGTAGGTTATTTAATGAAATAAAAATTGAAAAAAATTATATGTATGACATGAAGTAGTCCTCCAACTTTCTGGGATTTTACAGATCCTGATAAAATTTGGTACGATTAATATATTAGCGTAAAAATTCATTTTAAAACTTGGACAAATAGTTCCGTCACCCACATATGGGTGACATGGCAGTCAACGTGTTAATGAGTCACCCTCGGCAATTGCCAATTAGGTTTCACAGGTCCGAATATCTGGTCGACGAGCCTTATCCTCGCGAAAGGGAGGGGTTTGGGACGAGTATTCGATCGTCTCGAGGTTCGGCTGATCGAACCGATGTCTCACCAGAGTATGGTAAAGTTTTAGTCTCCGGGTCAAAATGGACCCAAGCGGTCGTGCAATCAACGCACAATTTTTTATTTTCCATAAAGATCCGGACATCTCGATACTAAAGATGAGTCAAACCGAACCGATGCTTCACCCTCGGCAATTGCCAATTACGTTTCGCAGGGCCGAATATCTGGTCGACGAGCCTTATCCTCGCGAAAGGGAGGGGGTTGGGGGCAAGTATTCGATCGTCTCGTGGCTCGGGGCTCGTTCCAGTCGTATCGGGTCTGGCCCAAGTGGAGAAATCTTGAGCCTAGAAACCGGAAGACGTTCCTTTGGCAAACCGCGAGTCAAACTGGCTGGCGGGAGCGTGTATCACGAGGGCCAACGGGGGCGGTGTCTGGCGCGGACCCCGAGCCCTTTATCCGCTTTCAGGGCTGGCACGATGATGTTGCAAATTTAATCATCTGCATACTTGCCGATTACACGGAACGCCGATCACAGAGGTCGCCCCGCGGGGGTTGTTCCGTCCGAACTCCGTTTACGTTTAGACCACATACTTTGTGCGTCCGTAGACAAGAGCCACCCCCGTTGTTCCCCATCCTCCGCGATTCCATCGGCCACCCTCCGGCTTCTGGAACATCGCGTCCATTTCCGGCGTGCTTTGTGCGCGGACTGTCTCGTTTAAGTGTCGCTACCCCCCACCCCACCCCCGATATACTTTTCTAAACGAGAGTTAGAGAAAGAATGAGATTTCGAAGTGACTGCTGTTTTGTATTACAGATGACTGTGGCATCTGCTACGCGCACTTTTTAAATGTTCAATATAGGCCCACATGAAACAGTTGTAAAATACAAGCTTTAGTATTTGTTAACAATTCATAACATTTTTTTCTCGTCCCAATTTCTCACTATTCTTTTTATATATGGGCAAAGAAATAAACTTGTTCAGTAATGTATGCACCTTTACAATCTCGTAATTAGAAAATAATAATAGCAGAACCCGTAATTTTGGCGGGTCTCGCAAGCTCAGTGTTAAAAAAGTTCTATTTTTAAGAGTGTCCGACTATTAATGGGAAATTATTTTACAGCTGCACGAATAGTTTAATGACTGTATAAATCTGCAAATTATTTTAAGGTTAAAGAAGTTCTCTTTTCAAGAGTGTGCGTCTATTAATGGGAGACATCGTCTGTATACAAAATGGAAGTTGTGTTTAGGGGTTGATACTGTTTCGGATTGGTTTCGATTCAACGTCGATCGCGTTAATCGTCGAAGCGGAGGGTCGAGAGTAAACAGATCGATTGGCGAACGACACGTTTGCGGACACAATATTATTCCGCGTGGTCGGATGGGATCGCACGACAGTTGTAGGAGTTCAGCAGAGGGAGGGCGAGTGAAAGAAAAGCAAAGGGGCGGTTGTCGCTGGCAGGACAAGGAG
This sequence comes from Lasioglossum leucozonium, assembly GCA_028454225.1. NCBI lineage: Eukaryota > Metazoa > Arthropoda > Insecta > Hymenoptera > Halictidae > Lasioglossum > Lasioglossum leucozonium. The sequence goes on from CM052208.1 coordinate 4,381,054, forward strand.
TCATCGGGACACCGAAAGCAACAAGTGGCAGATACGAAAGAGAGATCGACGGATGTCAAGTCGTGGGGAAATAAAAAAAGTCACCCTCCTCATCCCCCGAGGAGGCGGTCGGCCGGGGCTAATAAAGGCTTGCGACAACAAGCGACAAGAGGGGTTGGCTGTGCCGGTGACTGGGACGAGAGGAATCGGAGGGTAAACCAGAAAGAACCAAGAGGCTTAAACGCTCCTCAGCGACACAATAGAATTTTATCGGGGGCCGCTTTCACCTTCGCTCTCCTCTTTTTTCTTCGCCTCTTTTCGCACCCTCGCCGCCCCTCAGGATATCCGAGTAATTCCATCGCGAATCTGATCGGTCTTTTTTCTCCTCGGCTGATTACAGCGATGTTTCTCGGCCACGAAAATTGTGCAATGTGCAGCAATTTAATAACATACGGAGTGGGTCACCTATCGTTCACACCTCAAAGTTATTTTTCTTGTTTTTAAAGATACGTCAAATATGTTAAGGCCAAAGTTAAGTAAGGATAAAAATATTTGTTTATGTTATTTATTTTTAGAGATGTCACCTCCATTTTTTAAACGGGTTCACCCGCTTTTAAATACTCCGATTGTGAACTTGAATGACCTTGAGTAATTGTAGTCACTGGGTGTTTAAAAAGGGGTAATCCCGTTTAAGAAAAAAATGAATATAACCTCCAGATTTCTAAAAAAGCAAATAACAAAAATAGATATTTTTATGGAATCGTATTGACCTCATTGAACCTTAAAAACAACAAACATATTTGAGGTGAAAACGTTAGGTGACTCACCCTTTATATCCTTCAGACAGAAATTTCATGTTCGGCATACAATAAATATAAACCTTCTTCTTCGTCTAAGAAATTATGCGCGACGAAGAAGCTGTAGTTACTGTAACCGTAGACTAAATTGCAGTACAAGCGGTTCGGAGCATAAATTTCATTTCGGTTTGCCGCAATTCAGGTAGGAAAATTTTCATTTCTACCGTTCTTTGTGGTCACCGGGGCGAGCGTCGGGACGCGTCGCGTCGCCTGCATTTGGCAAATGAAAACTTAACGAGATTTGCCGGAAAATTTTCGATCCGAGCTGTCCTGCACCCCACGGACGTTCTTCAAAGTGACACGTGCCACCCCCATCTCCTGCGCCCACACCCCCGCCCGGAACGGTCCGGTTACTTTTGACATCGGATACATTTCGTTGGAACAACACACCCGAGGCATTTTCGAATCCCGATTACCGAGCCGCGAGCCCCCGGGCCATCTCTGTTGCCAATCAACAGAGGCATTCCCACGTAATTGGTTTTTACGTAATGTTAAGCAGTCGGGGCCGATAGAGAGAGAGACAGCACACACCGACGGATTTGTTTTCCGTCAGGCTGAACTCGCGATATTCCGATCAAAGCCTCGATCTGGAATTAATTAAATGCCTCCTCGATAGGGCGGCTCCTTTTCTTTTTTCGCCTCCTCCTCGCAGCTGCGATCCCCTCGCCCCCATCCCCACCCCCTACCGCCCCTTCGATCCTAACAGGGTGCTTTTGCGATACGAAAAGTTTCTCGAATAGCATTTTCAGAAGTTTCTTCCGCCGCGGCCTGCAGCACAATCGAGGATGCGCGCCGATTTTCATTTGTTTCCGCGAATCGATCGATCCTGTATACCGCCGAGGTTTTCTCATTTTGCTCATTTCTCGTTTTGCTCATTGGAATTTTTGGTTGAGACTGGTTCATGGGTTTTCCGGATCTGTAAGACTCGGCGAGTTTTGTTATCTACGTTTTCCTCTGAGCCGAAATAATTATTATAGAGTCTCACAGACAGGATCCACGATTTTAACATTTAAACGTGTTTCTGCGAGCTCTAAAAGTTTGTTTGCATCGCTTTTCCACGCGCTCCGGAATTTCATTTCACATCCCCGTCTCAACGTGCTCCAGAATTTTTCGCGTAGACTCCTTATTATGTTGTTAACTTTATGTAAACGTCACCACAGTTTCTCTATACGCAATTATTGCAAATCTGAATACTTGTGTGTAGTACAATTTTATTCATAGATCACAATCTCGAATGTCACAGAATTTTTTTGTAAAAACAAAGTACGTCTGCAAGTTATATAACTTCATTTACGAATCCCTATTTTTCCGACGTTCCAGAATTTGCTAAAATTCTCCTGCAACAATGTGACTCGCAGATCCTCGCAGTCTCCCCCCAGGTGACGCGATTTTTCTGTATTCTGTACAATACTATTTACACAAAACTCGCGGGAGCGTGCACATCGTGTTCCCCGGAACCAATAAATCATATGAAACCAAAACCGAACGGAACACACACCAGAAAACGAGCGATCAGAGCGAAGAATGAAAATCACCGCGGAACGGTCGCGCCTACTTCGTCGGTGTGTTTCCGACGGATTTCCAAAAATTACAATCCGAATTCCTCGGTGCCGGATTCCGTGACCCCACAGATCCATCCACGCGAACGAATTCATTTGTCGGGTCGTTAAAAACTCGGCACCACCGTCCGTTAATTTAAATAACCGCCGGAGAGAGAATAAGGGAACGAGAGAGAGAGTATCGGGATGCCTCGGGTCGGTCGGCTGGCAGCCGGTATCTATTACGATCGGAATTTAATGAATCTTGTAGCCGGCAATGACGCGCGCCGCGCGGATCATCCCAGAAATTACATCATCCGGCACGAAATTTCGCAAGATTGCTCGTAGCGCGATATTTCTCTCCTCTCCTCTCCCCTCTCCGGGACCCCCCGGCTTCCCATCCCCGTCGATCCTCGTGCTCGTCTCTCTCACGCTCGCTTCCCCTTCTCCCGGTAGTTTCGGGCCCCGAGAGACGTCCCGGCTGGATGTTCGGGGCCTTATTCCCCGTGTAATCCTCGCTGGCCGGGGAACCACCGTAATTCATATTGTCGTTATACGTGCAAGCAGGTTCCCCGGACTTGATTACCAATAACGCCGGAATGGATACACACGTGGCCAGCGTCTCTCATCGCGATGGGAAATGCGAAAAAAATTGGGCCCCGTTAAACTGTACGTGAAGGAGAGGGGGGACTGTGCCCCGATCGGTGGAATTTTAAGGGGTCCTTTCCTGTGGCGCTTGATATTACTCGGTGAACGAAAAATCGAATGATTTGAGAGAAAGGAGAAATATGAGTGATAAAAAGAATCGTAATTATTATAAATAAATTTGTTCTGTCATTTTCCTCCTATCAGTTCCTTCGATTTTTAATCGTTTTGAGGGATATACAGTGCAACTTTTGAACTCTTCGTTTTTATTATTTCGTATTTGAAAGATTATTATGAAAAATTGTTTAGCAACACTGTGTATTGTGAAAAATCGAATGATTTGAGAGGAAGGAGAAATATGAGTGATAAAAAGAATCGTAATTATTATAAATTTTGTTCTGTCATTTTCCTCCTATCAGTTCCTTCGATTTTTAATCGTTTTGATGGATATACAGTGCAATTTTTGAGCTCTTCGTTTTTATTATTTCGTATTTGAAAGATTATTATGAAAAATTGTTTAGCAACACTGTGTATTGTGAAAAATCGAATGATTTGAGAGAAAGGAGAAATGTGAGTGATAAAAAGAATCGTAGTTATTATAAATAAATTTGTTCTGTCATTTTCCTCCTATCAGTTCCTTCGATTTTTAATCGTTTGGATGGATATACAGTGCAATTTTTGAGCTCTTCGTTTTTATTATTTCGTATTTGAAAGATTATTATGAAAAATTGTTTAGCAACACTGTGTATTGTGTGACAGTAAATGGAAGTCTTGAATAAAATATCAATATCTATGGATAAATATTTAATACTAATAATAATTGTATATACAGAAATATTAGAATTAGGAGAGTCATCGTTTTGCTACTAAGATACCCAGGTAGCACCGTACGTCCATGGGACGTCCGTTTTAGGTACCGTTTACGTCCATACGTCCTATGTCCGTTTTGTATGTCCCACGGACGTCCCTGACACCTAAATTTCGGACGTCCCACGGACGTCCGTTTTTTACGTCCTAAGGACATCCGTGGGACCAAAATTTCGGATTTCCCAGGGACGTCGTTTTTTTCGTTTTAAGGACATCCGTAGGACCTAAATTTCGGACGTCCCAGGGACATTAGTTTTTTCCGTCCTAAGGACATCCGTAGGACTTCAATTTCGGACTTAGAACTTCAATTTTATATCTCGTCGGAGTACTCAGTTTTTACGCGTGAGACATATATTAATACATATATATATATTCGAATTTCCTCATATATTTCGAATACCTTAATGATATGTATATGATATATATATATTATAATAGTTAAGAGCTAGACAGCGGATCTTTATACAAAATAAAAAATTTGTACTTGAGTTGCATCAAATAACAGAAGTAAAATAGGCATTTGTTTTCTTAATTAATATGTTGAATAGATCAAAAATAATATAACAATATATAGTATTTTTTTTTCTTAAATTTAAAAACGCCCAGTGGCTCAAGTGATGAGGCTCGCGGTTACGACTCTTATGATCCCGGGTTCGAATCCCCCCGGCATCTTTGAGGTTTTTTCTCAAGTGATATAAAAAAACGTGACACACCGGGATGGTTCAGAATCAACCATAATAAACTGTAGGTCCAATACGATGAATATTATTTAATAAAAAATAAAATAAATAAAAAAAATAAATGGAAGGTGGAAAATGCTGGAGCATTGTTAATGGAATTATAACCCTGAAGGGAATAATTAACAATAACGTAACCTACAGTATTTTCAAATTTTCATAATTTTTTATTTACTGAAAAATTCCACATACGTCCCAGGGAGGTCCCAGATAGGTCCGCACGGGACGTCCTATGTACGTCACACTTTGTAACACGGACATCATTCGGACATTTCTGGGACGTATATCGGACATATATCGGACATATCTCGGACATACGGACATGATTCGGACGTCCCTGGGACATACGAAGGTCCGACTACGGACGTATTTAGGACATCCGTCGGACATCCGAGTGCTACCTGGGTAGGTACTATTTATGAAATAAGAAAATTTGAAATATACTAATTTCTGCTTCGAAGAATTATATTATAATTGCGAGTTACTTGGGAGATTACAATATGTCGGTTTCAGTAGATTTTTCTTTTTCACTTTAATCTAGATTAAAGCTGGCTTATCCTACACCCTCGTGATCCTCGCGAGATCCCTCGTTACGACGACTAATAATTAGATGATCGCTCAGAGGAGACTGATCGTCGATCATCCAAGTTTTTTAGGCATTATTATCTGACTTTCATAAATTTGAGGAATCTAGGTTTTAAGATGGCTCTTTAGGTTGGAACATTTTACACAAGACACATTAATAAATTGTGGTTATTGCATCATATTATCCACGACAGAGTCTGGGTCTATTTTGACCCGGAGTACCAAAATTGTCTATAATTATTCAATTAAATTAATAGCTCGTACATTAACAGCATCGTTAGTTGTACAATTGTTAAGAAGCGCCCACAAAAATATATTTTAAACAATGCATAAATAATGCATTAATTAAAAAATGCATACCACTCGTGAGTGGTTCTAACCATCGTCAATTGTATAGTTGTTAGAAAATGCCTTCAAAAATATGTGTAAAAAGATTGTTAAAAAATTATCAAATACCGACTTTAACTATAAAAAGTAATTTTTAATTCGTCCGTGGGTTGGGTGCTTAATATTTTCCAATTCTCCAACACTAAAAACAAAATTTAACTCCAATTCGTTCAAATTCGACAAAAATCTAAAATTGTGAAATTTCGAGGGTCCACAGAATTAATATTATAAACACTTTACAACAATCGTGAAGCAAAAAATTCGTCGTAATCACGTTGCAGTATTTTTCTAATTTTCCGTAACATTTCGCAGATGATAATTCCCATTTGTTCGACATTGTTGATAAAAAATGAAGCGTCTTTCAAGCAGAGCCGATCATCGGCAGATTTTCGGTGGGCAGTTTCGCGAAGATCGCCAAGATGAGAGTCGCTGTACGAAAACCGCAAACCGCGGTCCAATATAATGAGATTTAAATTACTGTGGGACTGTGACATAGTGTCCTTTTTACGAATCGTTGCCTCCGCGACTCCTCCGCCCGGTAACCAATTAGGGATGGAAATTTGATTCGAATCCTCGTCCCGAAAATAATCGATTATTTCGTAGCGGGCCAAGGTCCGCTCCTACGAGATTCGTTAATCCGCAAAAATTACTGAAGATTGCCTAACGAAGCTACCACGGGGCCAAATATTAGAATTTCTTCGGAGGCTCGAGCCTAACAGCGTAGCAGAATAAAAGAACTCGAACCGTGCATAGTTCATATAAAACAGGACGATTTAATTCGGTGGGCGTGATGCATTCATTAAGCAATTCTAATAAATATATTCCCAGATTGTGTTATGTTAAATTAATTTTGAAATATGCCTTCAGTAACGTTCATAAAATTGGTCAGGACGGGGTTAAATTAATTTAAAAATATGTATAGATTACTATAGATCATTACAAATCTGTGTAAGAAATTTTAAAGCCGCATAAATCACTGTTATAAATTATTTTATAACTGCACAAGTAGTTTAATAACTGAATAAATCTATAAATTATTTGAATGTTCCATTCATCATTTTGATAGATGTAAAAATTATTTTATGTTTGCATGTTGTCATTTTAAAACTGTGTAAATCATTTTATTTTCTATTAATTATATTACATTCGATTGCGACAAAATCGAAATTTTTACAAAAGTGGAAGCTTGCTTTTTGGAAATGCTGATTGGCCGTGGTTCGAATCCACGTGTCATCAGATAGTCGTCTCCTCCCTCGAGGAAAGAGCACTGTTTTCCTGATCGGATCTCTTTCAAGAGAATCGCCGGCTCTCTCGGATATACGAAAAGTCATGGCGATCGGATCTCGTGACCCGAAAAATTTCCGAGCCCGCTAAAATCTCGGCTGCTCGTCGCTTCCGTTATCTGAGACACTGGATCTGCGGTCGGAGATCGAAGGGCACATATTGATTTCGATAACGATCGACCACCCTCGACCCCTCGCACCCTCGTCTCTCGGTGGAGCCGACGATATCGTGACTCAATTTAGATGAAACGATACCGGCTGGATATTAAACGTTTTCTTCTTTCCCGGGGTTATCGTTGAAAACCTCCCTGGGAATGTTAACACGTTCAACGAATGCCTTTAAATCTGCTGCGCCCTTCTTTCGGACTGTGCTCGGAATTTTATTGCGCCTACAAACTGCATTTTTATTTAGTAATTGTTAAGACAACGTTGATTAATTACTTTGACAAGTTTGGCAAGTTACGACCCATATAAAGAGAATTTATTTTACAAATTTGTGGGTGCCATAAATCCCTAAAGATGTACAATATATTCAGAATTTTTATCACAATAAATATATTGAGAATAAGTAATTTCTATTGGAGCCAAATTGACAAAAGTAGTTTATTTAATTAGGGATTATTCCCTTAACCCTCTGCACTACTTGGCTCTAATAAAAATTAATTTTCCTCAATTTGATTATGGTAAAAATTCAGTGTAACCCACACATGACCGATCAAAACGATCTTTAGGCATTTATGTCGCCCTTAAATTTGTAAAATAAATTCTCTTTTTTTGTCAGAAAAACAGTCTTCAGTCAACAAAATATTTCCCTTAGTCGTTAGAAAATAGTCCAATATAGTGTGCTATTCTAATAGATAGTAATTATTATACGACTATGTGGCACCGTAAGAAATTTCATAAGATTTGTAGCTTTTTCAAATTACGATCGAATGGAAATAAAGAAATGTTTAACTTATTTTCCGATAAACTGTTCCGTAAAAATCTTTGCACAGATATTCACAATCCATGTATAGTCGTGTATTTTTGCTAACGAGCTTTGAAACATGAAAGTGGGATAGCAAAATGAATTAGATAGGGGTTGTTTTTCGAGTGAATCTGAAACACGACCTGCTCCACTCCAATATTCGTCGATAATGGGTGTCAAGGGGTGGATGGAAATCCCATAGAACGTTCCGTAACCCATAATTCCAGACCACGAATCGATTTCGAGGGTTGGATAAAAGTCGAACAGAAATGTAGGCGGAATATTCCTGTCGCGCCCTCGCGAGGACGACGTTTATGGTTGGATAGATGTTCGATACTTAGCGAACGATGACGAAGCTGACGTTGAACGTACTCTCGTTTAGCGGTGATTAGGTGTATGCAAAAGTATTTTTTTTCAATTTTTCATGCATAACATCTCGAATCGATTTTTCTAAATTTTCATTTTAAATATCGCCTATAATTAATATATAATAGTACATAATATATGAATAGATAAATGGTCGTCAAAGACGAAATTTATAGAAATTTAATTAAATTTAATATGTAGAAGTTTAATTAAATTTAATTTAATTTCTACAAATTTCATCCTTGACGACCTGATACATTTAACTATTCTCAATGTAATCATTAAAAAATTGTTTAAGATTAATAGCAATAAAGTACCAAGTACAAATTGCTGGGAATAAAAATGAACAATGATTATAAAAACAAAGCGTTAATCGACGTCGGAAATAGAAAGTTTCTGTAATTACTTAATTAAAAGCTAGGTTAGGGGGAGCGGTATTATTAGAATCGCAACCCCTAGCCGGACATGTGCCACCCCTCTGGAACTACAATTGCATTTTTAAAAATTTCACATTTTCTTTTGAATTACAAACTCGAGGTAAATTAGTACATTATGTTCGCGGGAATGAATTGGCGCACGAAGAAAATTATTATTAGCTTTGAAATATTTACCAGGGAATCGTCTGAGTCATACACTTTTCAAAACTATTAAATATTCAGCACGAGTCGGGGTTGCAGTTAATAGACTGCTGATTTTTGTGCTAAATAAAAATGCTGTATCTCGATAAGATTCGATAAAAATTTATGTTTTTACAGAGTTAATTCTCACGAAGAGCCGCGGTCTAATTATTATTACACGTTCGATGCCCGCCCATTTCCAGAAAGGGGTCATCGTACACTTATAAATTACATTTATGGCTTTCGAAAATTTTCGCAAAATGCTGGAATATAAAATTCCACAGAATTTCATAGGATTTTTATTTATTTCAAATCTATAAAGGCAGCTACCACTGAGAATAAGGTTTTATTTGTCTCCACTGTCTTGAAATTTGACTAAAAAAATTACAAATTGCATAAACATCCGCAGTCTACTTATAAAGCAATATTGCAATCGGCGAGTGAAGTTTCACCGCGGTTCAGGCGCCAATCATAAAACAACTGCCGAAGCATTCAGCTTCTGCTTGACTCCTCCGACAACGCGAGGCTACAGGCCTGTCAAGGCTGATCCGCTTCGTCCGAGTTCGTCCGAAGAATGACATCCAGCCAGTCAAGAGCATAAACAAAATGAGACGATGTCCGTGGAAAGCAAGCCATCCGAATCTTCGGAGAATGCCATCCTCTCTTTTCCCAGTTGAATGCCACCAAAAACAAGATCCTCTTCGAACAGCTGGAAAACGAGGACAGGGGAGGAAAGAAGCTTTCGTGGAGGCCGAAATAATTATCCGCTTAGCTCGGTCGACGGTGAATCTTCAAGATTGACGATCGCGTTCAACGAACCGTCGGCAAACGTCCTTCCCGTTGGTGTACCTGCCCTCCTACGCTCACGGACGATTAGGCGAGATCGCACGCGAGCAAAGCCAACGCGAGTGCTATCAGCGTGAACGATGCAGCGCCGTGCACCGGATGTTGCGTTTCTCGAATCTTCATAGATCGATTGATGCCTCTTCTTGGAATTTTCGAATAAGGATTTTTTCAATATTCCTAAAATTTTAAATACAAGTTGTGAAAATCTCGGCGCAACGGTTCGATCAATTATTACACTATAATAGCTATTTATATGGAAACTTTTTAATGTGGCTAATAACGTTAACTGATTCAAACCCGAATCGTTAATGTTTAAAAAGTTTCCATATAAATAGCTATTATAGTGTAATAATTGATCG
>CM052208.1:4391186-4419563 GCA_028454225.1 Lasioglossum leucozonium
AAAAATTGTCGGCGTGAAGAGGGCATCGTAATTGCTATTTAATACTATTATACATATAATAAAAATTGTTGTTTTTATGATCATCCTCGCGTATGTTCCGCAATGAAATCTCGTTTGTTGCGTTCGGAGTGGCTCACAGTTCAAAATCGAAAATTATTATTTTGAACATAGCAGATATTATAACAAAAGTATGGAAATTATACAGGGTGTCTCGTGTTGTAACTACAGGCTGGCATAAGATCGTTTCGATGGACGATTAGGTTTACTGTAAAAATTGTCGGCGTGAAGAGGGCATCGTAATTGCTATTTAATACTATTATATAATAAATAGATCGTTCTATTTACGCTTGCAACCTACCGCGCGGCTGTTGCAACCTACAATGATATAACGAATCGTGCGTTTTCCAGACGAGGCGAGCATGATCCATGGAAAGTCGGCGACAGCGATCATCCTCGTGTTTTGATAAATAGCCTGTTCGCACGTGCAACGTCTCGGACGAGAGTCGCTGATACCCGCAACCCGATAAGAGCTGGCGCGACGCGTAAACGTAGATAATTAGTCGATGCAGGCGATAGTTCGACCCGATGATGCATCCAGCGAGTAGATACATACATACGTCGGCCGACCTTGATCTATCGGCGACGATCGCCGATCCGATCCGCGGGAACCGCGTTAACGATTCGCAGTCCACCGGGACGAGACGAGAAAAACGAAAGTAATTGACTGTTCGCGGCTGAGAAACAGTTAGAACCGCGAACACGGTTCTCGGGCCGCGTCGAGGGACCAGTTTTTTCACCCGGTCGATAATTACAGTCGACTACGGTTAACGACTGCGTAATTCCGGGCCGATCGTTCTTCTTAAACCTTGTCGATGTGACAGCTTAATGCCGGATCCGGTGTCTTCCTGTGTCACAATTAGTGGAAAAGCTCGTGGGAAATTATCCATCCTCATTTGCCTCGTTTGCTCTCTCCCGCGACAATTCAACGCGCACGATATACCCGTTGCGTATGTATTATTAGGGTGTTATACAAGGATGGTCCTTTTAAGTAAGCCCACCTAAATATCTCTTCAGGTTATTATGATGCAAGAAATATTTGTTACGTAATGTGCACAGTGTCAACGGACCGAATATCTGGCAGGGATATTTTTTTCCCGAGGTCATTTATTTCGGAGTTGCCAAAGACATCGGTGTTTTTTGATACACAACTGCATTTTTTTTATTGCATCTTATAGCTGAGCGAAAAATTCAGATATGAATTATAACATGATCTTCAAACGACCTTGATCTTTGAAAATTAAGGTGAACACTCCGGAAAAAAATAACATTTGCAAAGAATCCACCTTGTGATACCGTTCATATTGCACTACAAAGATTTGTTATGTCATCGCTAGACTGCGGATCTTTATGTAAAATAAAAATGTTCAACACCGATTACAAGAAATATATTGAATTTTACTTCTTCCCTCAATGATCTTCACAGAGGACAAATTATTACATCTTCAATTTAAAAAATTTGTCAACGACTTCGATTTTTAAATACCCAATTTTGCTATAAATGCATAAAGATCCGTAGTCTAGGTGGCCACATTCAGGTGGACCACCCTGTATAATATACCCGTCATAATTATTATAAAATTGACAGGAACGAAAAGACTTACAAAATACTATAAAGGAAACTAAATAAATAAATGTGTACTGCCGTGTGTTGGAACCGGCGCGGACAATTTTTCACTCGCATAATCAGCAGCGGTAATTATACAGCGCGCATATTCAACAGCGGTGTCAGTTTCACAAATGCAAATGCACATGTCGCAAAGACATTTATCCCACGATATCGCCGCACCATTAATTGCGATCGTGAGGATCGGACGCTGAGGTCACGGCGCTCCGATTCCTTCGCTATCGATGCATCGAGGTGCCGTGCGGATTCGTAGATCCGTAGATCCGTAGATCAGCGCGCCGCCTCGCCCTCTCGCCAGACTTTTCCAGACAGCGGCGATTCTCTTCTGCGATGCAGTTTCGATTAGAATTCGATCGCGCGGCAGATAGCCTCGAAATTAATAATTCAGGACCGGCGCGGCGTCGACACGACGGCTCAGCTTTATTTGCCTTTAATTGGTCGTTATTCATCGCCTACCTAAGAGGAAGAGAAAGGATCGAGTAATTAATCCCGCGTTTATTATCCGCATCGAAAACGGACGAACACCGATCGAGAAGATATTGAATTAAATACGTCTCTGGTACAAAATATTGTAGAATGGTAATTGGAATACGATAGTTTAAACAAGATCGCATTTCCAGATTGATTTTACTTTTCGCATTTAGGCGCGTGACTTTTCCTCGACTATTCCCTCGACCAGCGAGCAAGGGGGGATTCTGGGTTAGGCGATTTCTCAGATTTGCGTATCACACCTCCCCTGCGAAGAAACACTGTTCTTTATAATTATTTATATTTGTTCCGATAAAAACTTTTGTTTGAACTCTCTCGGAGAGAGCTTTAAGATGTTTGTTAACCCTTTTTCCGGAGTTATTAAGATCACTATCAGCTCTTTATAGGGAAACTTACAATTTTTTTACATCCATCTTTCAGGGGATACTGAGACAAATTCGGCAAACATCATAGCAAATGTTTTTTTCTGAATTTAAGACGATTAAAAAAATCATTTACTAAGGGGAGTGTGTAACGCTGAAAAAGAAGAGTTGAAAATTTGTTATTTTAGCTAAAAATATTTCTGATATAACCACTAATTGCAGAATAATCTAAGCTGATTACGTTTTGTGGTTCACCCTGTATATAATTAAGGGTCGACCCCATCTAGAGGGTCGATTAGGGGTCGATGAATACCATTGCTATTCGATCGCAAATTTATTATTAATTTAACTATGAGTAAATTTCCTACGAATATAAATATTACGCAAAAATGTCTAAAACTTTTGGATATTTTCCCTTTTTAATTGCATTCCCAAGCGAATTAGAAATTTTGAGGGGTCGATGATAAGTTTAGCGGCCCTTGTCCCAGACTAATAACTATACTAACGAAAAATGTTCGATGACTCTCCCAGAAGGAGTTGCCTCGCGGTATTCGCGAAACGCGCCGCAGAAAACGGCCGAGTGGAAAGGTTAATTAACAAATAAATAATTATAACGGCTCGAGATTAAATCTGCCGGGCGGTCGCGTCTACAACGAGTAGAAAGCGCGTCGCTCGCGGCACGCGGCGCGGCGCGGCGCAGCACGGCGCGATCGCCTAGAATAAAATAACGCTACGAGCGCAATAAATAAACGGGGACCGTCGCGTGGGTGTGGCATTGTCGACGATGTGTCCGGTGATCCGCAAAGTTCAGCCATTTTTTCCCCTATTTTCGCGTTCCACACACTCGGTCGAGATCACGTCGCGAGCGCCTGATCTTTCGCTTATGCACGGCGCCTTTGATGCTTATTCCGTGCACGGTTTAATTGCAAGAAAGTCGGCGCTCGATGCTTAAGACTGATCAATTAGCGCCGGTTCTGCTGGTTTGCCGAGTCTAATGCCGAGCAACGTCTCGGACTAGAATTGATACCGTTTCGTTATTGGAACTGATTATTGTGCAAAATTAAAATTGCTTTAGTTGCAAGATGTGGGAGCTAGACATTTATTTCTTAATTATTCCAATCGGTTAAAATTAATGTCACAGTGTGTTTCAACGGTTTAAACATTATCACCAAATTTAATATTCATTTTTGTCGTGAATGCAGAAAATCCTGTAAATATTAGATATTCGGGCAAAATCTGGATATTATATCTCCAGCCAAAATCAAAAAACGAAATATTATGTTATTTCAATGGGTTAAAATTAATGCCACTGTGTGTTTGAACGGTTTAAACGTTATCACTGCATTTAATATATTCATTTTTATCGTGAATGCAGAAAATCCTGTAAATATTAAATATTTGGACAAAATTAAAAAATGAAATACATATTAGATTACTTCAATCGGTTAAAATTAATGCGACAGTGTGTTTGAACGGTTTAAACGTTATCACTGCATTTAATATATTCATTTTTGTCGTGAATGCAGAAAACCCTATAAATATTAAATATTCGGACAAAATCAAAAAATGAAATACATATTAGATTACTTCAATCGGTTAAAATTAATGTCATAGTGTGTTTGAACGGTTTAAACATTATCACTGCATTAAATACACATGCGTAAAATCCTGTAAATATTAGATCTTCAGCCAAAATCAAAAAACCAAATATCAGGTTATTATCAAATTTAAATATTAAGTTTATATATAAACATTTCTATGCTTCGATCACGCAGTTCCGCTGAAAGAGAAAACTCTCTGGAACGATTAACGATTTCTAAATAAAATTAATTTTGCGAATTGCAACAAATCTTTATTTATATTCGCAGGGACACATAAATGCTAAATGAAGATAGGAAAAAATTGATTTCTCGAGAATTTCTAAAGCAAAATGCACGCCGTTGGTGATTCCTATTGCTGGAGGGAGCGTGCATTGCCCCGGTGCATTATTGTCGAATTCCCGTCCGATTGCCATTCGACAGGTAAGGAGGAGGGGTGGCGGGCCCGGTTAGGGTACTTGGCGAACGTTAATAGAGACGTGACAGGCGGCGCGACACGGTCACGCACAGTCTTCGGCCGTGATATACGCTCGTCGGTAGTGAATCGTGATCGCGAGGCGGCCCGATGCACCTCGCCGCGTCTGATAATGCATTAACGTCGGTGGATCAGAATATTAGCATAGCATACGCCCATCGCATTTGAATTGAGAGGCAGCAGCCCCTCGGCGTGGAAGCAGAAGCGAGGAGAAGGCGTCCCAGCGTCTCTTTGTCATGCTAATACCCGGCCCCGACATCCATCCCCAGACCGCTGAGATGACTCTGCATCGTTTACGCTACTCTGAGAACCGCGACGACCGAGACCATCCAACAGGACCGACGCTTCCGGTCGCATGGAACTTCCTGCGATCGGTCCTGACGCTTCCGACGACACCGTTCTAGGCGCCGAGCATGTTCAAGAAATGGCCGATCATGTTCAAAACGTCTGGGTCTGTGGAAATTACGAGATCATATTTATTGAAGTTTGTTCGCGATTTTTACTGTAATGCTTAAAGAAAAAATGTGCACAGTTTCGAAATAGCAAAAATTATTGAGTGAGAGTGGGGTAATATGTTTATTCAATGCATAGAGGTCAGTGGCGGAACTACAATACCAAAATTTTTGCATTCATCATCTTGTAATTTCACTAAAATTGTCCCTCATTTCAATCAAATTAAAAATACACTGACCAAAAAAAGCATTCTTCTCGCGTTCGTTGAATTTTTACAATTGCGCTTGCTAAAAAGCATTGGAAAACTCAAGCCTATATCGAACGAAAAGGGTGGGGCCAAAATTATATTTTGCGGAGGGTGGGGGGGGGCCGAAAATTTGTAGTTCTGCCACTGATAAGGATCAATGAACGTTGTCGATTTTGAACAACAGCGTCAACGAATGTTGTATATGTTAAAGAACAGTATCAATGAACTTCAAAAAAAGAAAAAGTATTTCTGTGATAAACGTTCGCGTGGAAGGAACGTTTCGAAAAACGGTCGAGCGATTTTTCTACGTTGACGGTTAGGGTGTTATGGTTGTGGAACATTATTCGCATCCCGTGCTCTGTGTCTCCACGGTCTGCCACCCCAACAACGGTCGACAGTTGACACCGCTTTGACAGAGCGCCGCGTTCCAGCATTGTACGGAACCGCGTGAGCGTGCCGCCTCGCCATTGTTGGGGTGTCGCCCTGCGCTTCTCTCTTCGTCGCCTTTCCACCCCCGCATGCCGGAACCTTCGACTCGTTTCCTGGCATACTCTGCTGCCCAGTGATCGTTGCGTCTTTCTTGTCAATTAACTACTTCCATGTGAGCCTTCTACGGTATCACCAGTGTTTAACGAAACTGTTTCTTGTCAGGCAAATTTATTATGAAACATCAGACATTCCTCTTTCATGCTAGCCCCCTGTGCGAGCCTTTTGTTACAGCTAGAATCTATAGAAACTATGTTAGTGCTAGAAGAAAGTAATTAAGAAAGTATGCAAGAAAAAGGATTATTAATGGCTTACCTTTTTCATTTTTCAAAACAAGAATCTGTTAGATAACTTCGGCGTGGCCTCAGAACTAATCCCGTAGTAGTGCTAAAGTTTTATTCCACTAATAATGGCAGAAATATTTATTTCAAGAAACTGTTTTACGTTCGTGGTGAAAAACACATAATTGAAATACATATTTCATTGTATAATACTTGGGAGATTAAATAAATATTTCAAATAGTATTTCCACCAATACAAAAATAAATAGATATTTCAAATTATTCAAAATAACGTAGTTTTGGAAATAGTCTCTGAAAATATGTTTATTTTTTATTTCAAATACTATTTTACCCAGCCTTGCTATTAAACATATCAAGGAAGGAAATAAATTTCTATTTCACTCCAATTTGTTGTAACTAAACAAATTTTATTTAAATAATAAAAATTATTTAGCTGATTTGCAATAAACTGGAGTGAAATAGAAATTTATTTTCTGATTTAATATGTTTAATAGATTTAATATAAGCGTAACAATTCTTCTAAATCCTTCTAACCTCTTTTACTGTCTTAAATTAAACCTACTCATTTTAGTCATAAACGCATAAAATCCGCTGTGATTAGTACACTGCGGATCAGCAATAGCGACGTTCGGAAATTTTCGAAAAATGCTAGGACATTCGTTGGACAGAATTCAACAGGATTTTTATTTATACCAGATCTACAAAAGCTACTAGCAACGAAAACAACGTTTCGTTTTGATTACGCTTTTTTACAATTTCACTAAAAAAAAATGAAAATTTCACAAACATCCGTAGCGCAGTGATTAGCGTTCGAACGGTCGGAAACAAAAACAAAAAAAATTGCAAACAGCAGGTCCGGAACTATGACGTTGATACAGTTGCGATGAACCCACTCCGCTCGATGAAGAGCCACCCTCGCTTGTTTCGCATAAAAGGCGAAAAACCGAGGGGCACGTCACTCGCGTGAACACGCGTGTCTCGCTGTGCGTGACACCCGCGCGGAATCCACGCCGCAGATTCCGCGCGCGGCTCTGTCTCTGTCGTTAAATTATTCATCCGCGCGTGTCGCGTCGGGGAGAAAAACACCGGGCTGGGAAAAAAATCTAGGGGTGAAAGAGGGTCGCGTACGGCAGGAGTTTCGCGAGAACGAGAGAGTTACGCGGTGCGTAATTGAGACGAGCGAGAGATCAAGTCGCGGGGGGGACGTCACCTGGACTTTTCCGTAGACGCGTGTTGTACCTCGTACAACCGAACCGCTGAATTTTGCGTGCGGAAGTGCCGGGTAAATCGTCGTTAAGTCTAGTACTTTATTATCCTCTTCGCGATTATTAACACACCGAGCATTAAACACGATTAAAATATTTTAGCTTATAAAAAGGATAAGTCTCAGTTTCTTTAGATTTTGTGCAATTTTTATTTCAATATGTGCTTAATATGTGCTCAATAATTGTGAATTGAAAAATCATTTGACGGGCAGTGATAGGTCTAGTGTTAAGGAAAATTATGAATGTAAAAATCGGTGAGGAATCGTGTTAACAGCATCATTCCGTATCATACAGCATCATAGAGTATGATACAGCTTCGTATACACACTAATTGTAAAATAGAAAATTTAATACACGGTCATTTGATCAGCAATGCTAGGTGTAGCGTTAAGGAAAATTATAAATGTGAAAATCGGGGAAAATCGAAAATGAGGAATCGTGTTAACAATCGCAACAATCCGCTATTAACCCTTTGCGGACGGAGTCATCCGACGAGCATGCGTCGCTGTGGACGAGAAGTATTGGTGCGCGCAGTTGAGAAAATTTGAACGTTGAACGTTTGCGTTATAATAACTAAAATTTATTTTATTTGCGTTATAACTTTCATTCAATTTCAAAAAAATTTGTTTTAAAAAAATGTTTTGTCGGTTATCTGCCGACATTCGTCCGCAAAGGGTTAAAATTGAGACCTGTCACGGATCAGTCACGACACAAAAGCATGCGCAACGCGAATTAGGTGTGCGCGTCAGGTCACGTGACCGGTCCGGAGCAGAGGAGTGGGGATGCTCGCAGCCGGAAAATGGGGGAATGGCGTCGTGGAAAGGGTAAGGTAGAGTGGGAGACAAGTCTTAATCTGGCGACACTGACTCCGAGCCGAAAAATAACCGTGAATATCGTGCAATAATGATGACAAAGCCGTGTGCCATCACCAAGCGCCATCAAAATAAAAACCCTCCGCGTTAAAAGGTCGAGCCATGCTTTCTACGACGGGAATGCCTCGGTTCCGTAATAAAAATTTCGACGCGTATAATACGCAACAGAGGAAAGTAGGATGACGGCACTGTACGGTATAGCGATGGTAGCGTGAAAACCGAAGGAGTTTCGTTATACCCTCAGCTGTTTATCAGCTTTTAAACGAACCGTTTAGAGGGCCGTATTTTAATGGTTCGATATACTCCACGACACCGCCGGAGAAAATTCATAAGAGGGCATTTAGTGCGGTCGTTAAAATTCTGGAAAAGTCGTAAAACCGGGGTGCACGATGCGCACCGGCAACAGACCGGAGTTACCTGCCACCTGGTCAACACCGACGGCAAGAACGAGTTTATGGAGGCAAAAACCGTGCCGACGACACGGCCCGCCTTTTTCGTCATCTCTCGAGAGACGCCACAATCGCGACGGACACTGGCGGTCATCACGCTATTTCGGCTACCTTCCCTGTCCTTTTGCTACCCTCTTTCTCCCTCTGCTATTGACGGTACTTCACAGGGACGTCGTAAAACTGTACTCGGAAAATCTCAGAATCCCGCGGCTGTCTTCGTTGTTCGCTGTTACAATGTCGTCTAGAAATGATAAGTTGAATTTATTCAAGAGTACGTTTGAAAGAAGACCGGATTGAATTTATTTAAGGCCGAATTTGAGACAAAAAAAGACAAATGAATTTGTTCACGATTAAATAAACTTTTCATGTTTAAAATTCAATAGAATTTATGTGTGACTCAAGTTCAATGACGACAACGATTCGCTTATTCAATCCCAGTGAAAGAACGACAATTTTCCTGCGGGTGCTACGAAGTATGCGACAATTCTAGAGAGAGACTCTTGTCAACGATTCCGATGAAAGAAGTTTTGTCACGGGAGAAGAACAGTCTCGGTCCACGGGGTCGACAGTGTCGGTGGAAGAATTGCACCGAGAGGAAAGGAAGCACGGCGTCGTTGCACCGTGTCCCGGGCCGCGAGCGGGTCGGAGCGGAGCGGTCCGGAGACCCGAGCGTTCACGCGTCTGACAGGTTCATTAACATACTACACAGCGTATTGCAACGCGGCGACGATCGATTATGTTTCGTAGCGAGTGCCTCGGCACGCCGCGAAGAGTTATCGATGGATTTCACGGTTTTACGCAAAGAGACGCGTAACCGAGTCCCCGGGCCCGAAGGCAGAGCCGATCCAAGGCCTCCTATCGCCATAATCCTATCGCGGATCGTGAGTCATGAATCGTCCCGTGGCGCAGCAACATTCAAAGGGAATTTTCTTCTTCTTCTTCTCTCTACCTTTGTCTCACTTTGTTCCTGATCGCGTGGATGCGACCTTTTCACTCGCCTGTCGATGTCGCCGGGAAAATTAATTCAACCCGCGAGTTACGTTGACGACCGTTTAATCCCGCCTGATTGTAAATCAATAATTAACCGCGACGCTATTACGCTGTTTGTTCCCCGGGAACAAGAAAGTAATTGCGGCTACAGCGGTTTTTAGCGTGCCGCTAGGAGCAAAGTTGAACCTATTATGTCGACTTCGGTTGAATCATCCAGAATCGTACGGAAACGTGCAACGTCTCATACAGAATGATAGAGAATCATGTGCAGAATCGTAGGGAACATGGAGAAGACGTACAGAATTATACATCATATACAATCATAGAAAATCATATACAGCATCACACATTATCATACAGAATCATAGGGCACATAGATAGAGCGTGCAGAATCATACAGAATTATACATCATATAAAATGATAGAGAATATAAACAGTCATGAAGAATCATACAAAATCATAAAAAAATTATACAGGAACAGACAGAATCATACAGAATCATAGGGCACATAGATAGAGAGTGCAGAATCATACAGAATTATACATCATATAAAATGATAGAGAATATAAACAGTCATGAAGAATCATACAGAATCATAAAAAAATTATACAGGAACAGACAGAAGCATACAGAATCATAGGGCGTGCAGAATCATACAGAATTATACATCATATAAAATGATAGAGAATATAAACAGTCATGAAGAATCATACAGAATCATAAAAAAATTATACAGGAACAGACAGAATCATACAGAATCATACAGAATCATAGGGCACATAAATAGAGCGTGCAGAATCATACAGAATTATACATCATATAAAATGATAGAGAATATGAACAGTCATGAAGAATCATACAGAATCATAAAAAGATTATACAAGAACAGACAGAAGCATACAGAATCATAGGGCGTGCAGAATCATACAGAATTATACATCATATAAAATGATAGAGAATATAAACAGTCATGAAGAATCCATACAGAATCATAAAAAAATTAGACAGGAACAGACAGAATCATACAGAATCATATAACATCATACAGCATGATAGAGAATCATGTACAGAATCATAGAGAGAGGAGGAATTATAAATGTTTATGTCGATTAACTGCATCAATATGCAGACTTCTCATCTGAGCAACGAGGAGTTACAGCAAGAACGAAACAGATTTTCTGAATTGGTGAACGTTATCCACGTTGAGAGAAGGTTGGTAGCATTTTCGTGCAGGCGGGTATCCCTGGAAACAGTGTCGCGGCCAGAACACGGGGGAACACGTGCCGATCTTTGACGGTGGCAGGTTCGCTCGTAATAAGGGTATTAAAATCTCCGGTCGCACGGTGCACGGCGGGATCGTCGTCTCGCGGAACACAGGACAGATTTGGGTCGTTCGTTTTACGATCGCCGAGCCAGTACGTATATTTCCTCTGTTCGCGAGAGAGCCTCGTGGTTGCACCTGTGTGCGCAAGTGCACGTCGAGCAGCGAGCGCAGGGCCGAAGAGGCCTAGAGAGCCAGCCAGCCAGCTAGCCCGTGAGCCGCGTTCGCGTGATGCATATTTTTCATGAACTCGCCACCTTTCCGTGACACGGCGGAGTACCCGGGCCCTTCTGCGAACGTATCCGCTCGCCCATCGCCCCGGCTACTCGTAAAGCGACCTTATTTTTTACGACTTCTCGGTCACGATTAGCGGAAAGAAGCGGAATGAAATCCGAAAGACGTTCTCGAACGCGGAGCTATTCCGACGCCGAACGGTGCCTCCGCACGAAGCCACCGTTGCGAAATCTCTCTTCGCTCCACGTGACGCGACCAGGGTGCAACAATTTTCTCTGTTCACACCGGGTTCACGGGACTCGTAGGAACAATGATAATGGTTTTAATTATTCGATCATTTCACAGATGAGTCCACGAGGAATTATTCAACGAATTCATGAATTCACGCCGAATTTTTCGGAAAGTTCTTACGATCATTCGCTGAATCGTCATTGCGACAATTCGGATTTGTTGCAACAGTATGCTCGAAGCGACAGGTGATCGCGCCGAGAAATACAAATTAATTGTTTACGACAGCTATATCTTTATTGAAATTCCGCGAGCGACAGGTGGTCCCCGTTCAATTTCAAATTTCTCCTATCTTTTCGCCTGTCGTTCGTACACTTCGAAAATTTCGAATCGCTTGTTTACGACGCCGATATCTTTATCGATATGTCTCGCGACAGCTGGTCCCGCTTCGCTCTCCATTTTTCAATATTACGATTCACCGAGCAGCTTCTGTCTTAATTGAATAATTATAAGTGACGTTCCGTTTCGAAACACTCCAACTTTTATCGGAGTTCAAAATTCGCTGGCCGGCCAATTTTGTGTTTCAACCGTGTTCTTGAAACATTTCTGCCGTAAATGCAGAACATCTACTTAGCTCATGGATTTTTTTATACATTTCCTTTTTTTCATAAAATGCACAGTTCATCAAGGCAAGCTCGCTAAAACTATGAAGGACATGGATACATGATTTTACATTTATTCGAGCTTAAGAAACAATTAATATTTTCAACTTGTTATTAGTTTTACTGGGCTGGCTAGGCTTGCTAGTTTATCAGTTAAAATTGGTAACATTTTTATTCTAGTTTTACTGCGTCCTATGAATCTGCATTTGCCATAAATGCACAAAAATCCACAGTCAATCGGTCGTTTCTCAAACAGAAATAAATCGGAAACCGCACACTTCTCGAGTTTCAATAAATACCGAATTAATAAGTACATAAACAATGTATCAATCGGACTTTTCTGATAAAACGATTTCATTGGTCCAATTCCGTTCCTCCACGTGTCATAATTCTTTTCGATCGAACAATCTCGAGAATGGAGACGAGTATATTCGTTACGATCGGATTGGACGTCGAAGCGGCGAAAGATCGATATTGCGGAATTTATTAAAGGCCCGGGCCCCGTGTGTGAATTAACATAACCCGTAAATATCAATTTGTACGAAGCAATTTGGCCTCGTGTGCGGACGGTCGGGACACGGCGGAGCGGAGGTATAATCGCGCGTGCACGCACTTACGTATGTACATGCGTGGAGACGGTTTATCGTGATGCCGCTATCGCGATGCTGCTTCCTTAATCGGGGACATCGTAAGATTTTTATGTACGCCATTAGACCAGCCGTGTCCCCGATAATTAGCGAGTTTAAAGGTGCGCCTGCTGGACGAGCAAATTAAGGACTCGTCGCACCGCACCGCGCCGGTTCCAGATAAAAGATTAATATTTCATGGCACTCTGCAACTGGATTGTATCGGACAGTTGGCTTTCAAACGGGGGAACTCGATTGCTGTCATCGAGATTTTTTATTGTTTCCGGAAAACATTTTTCAATTTTTATCCCATTCGTAATCGGAATAAGGCAATTTAAAAGATTTCATGTTGGAGAAAAATCACCGTCTGAAATGATGGTCAACAAAAATGGCTACTGAAGAAAATTAAGAAGAATCGTCCTTTGAAATGGTGAACAAAAATGGCTCTTGAAGAAGACGAACTATCGCTGTTTGGTATGGTGAATAAAAATCATCTTTTGAAATTCAACAAAAATGGCTCTTTAAAATGGCAAACAAAAATTGCTCTTTAAAATAATGAAGAAAATTATGAAGAACAATGAAGTTCACTTTAAAATGGTGAACAAAAATATTTTTTTTAAATGGTGAAAGAAAATGGCTCTTTAAAATGGCAAATAAAAGTCGTTCATGTTGAAATGTGTTTCGTACATGAGAAACAAAATTAATCTATTAATACACAGAAGGAACGATCGGTTGATTTCAGTTTGTTTATAAAACCGTTTATTATTTGTTCATGGGATCGACCCTCAATTCTATCAGAGTGATCCTCACTTGACGAGTTTCTGTCAAACCGTAAAGACGTATTTTCCTTCGGTTCGGTTTATTATAATTTATAAACTAATAATAATTTAATAGTTCAGCCGGAAGATTAACAAAAATCGCTCTTTAAAATGATGAACAAAAATGGCTCTTTAAAATGGCAAACAAAAATCGCTTTTTAAATGGAGAACAAAAGTGGCTCTGTAAAATGGCAAATCATTCTGTAAGAAGGTGAACAAAAATCGCTCCGTAAAATGGTGAACAAAAATCGCTTTTACAAAAGAAGGAGCAACCAATCAAGCGCAGTACCTCCCATAAAAAATTAGGCGATCTATCGGGCTAGTGCTCCGTCGAATCAGCATATCGCCCCTTTTTCGGGTGCTCTAGGGGTTTCGGTTCGCCCTGAGGTGGATCCGCTGGTCCTCGCAAAACCGACGACGTTCTCTCGCTGTCGCTCGTTACGCCCGGCCCTCGTGATTTAACGATCGAAAATTGCGAGACGCCCGAAATTTTCGGCCACGGTGTCCCGTTACCAAGGCGAAATTTATTAAAGGGAAGAACCCGGTCCGTGGCCCCTATTGTGGACCGTGCCTCGTAATTAAGACCTTCCTCGGAGGGCCGCGCGCTAATTATGATTACCGGCGCGTGCGTGCTCCCATGAAAATCGGAACCTGCTGGACGCCTCCGCGATTTTCCACGTTTTGCGAACCCTGGTGCGGCCATTTTGTCGAATCGCATGGTTAACTCGTACGTTCGTTCATTTTATGTTCCAAACAATATAATATCAAGAGAAATTAATATCAAGATTACTAATTAAAAAAGCCTGTAAGCCAAATTGAATAATTTCTGGCTAAAATACATGTCACCTTTAGTAGAAAATCGTCGGTTCGGATAATCGAGGCTCCACTCAATCGTGGATTGAACGCGCAGACATGGTCCGAACCGTGTCGTCTCTGGTATCATTTTAATCGGAGAGGAATGGCGGATGTGTTGCCGGGAGTTTTATAAAGAAATTGTTATAAACAAAGAAGTTACAGCAGTTTTCCTACGTGCGTTGCCAGCGACGAGGATAGCATCTGTACACGATCTAAGTGACACTTGGGTCCCGAATTTTTGCATGAATGACAATTATGTGCGTAGCATGATCTCGACGGACAAAAAGAAAGGTCGGATGAAAGAGGGGGCGGGGGGATCCGCTCGTAAATGGCGGTCGTGGAGGAAGAAGCTTGTGGCGAGCGAGGCGGGATTCCATGGCGGCAATAAATACACAATTAAGCTGCGTTGATGTCGATACCGGGTCCCGGGAACCGTTTAACGACGCGATAAAATCGGGTGACAAGTGTCACCGGGATTACGACGGGGCCCGGGCACAATAGGGACAAATCCCTTGGCCAGAGGGCGCGTCTCACGGCCATAATTTACCCACGGCCAATCATTCCTCGGAGGTACTTTATTAAATTCGAAGGGGAGGAGGAAAAGAGCGCTGGCCGAAAGAGAGAAACGTCGAGAGAGAAATACGGCGCGGTGAAAGGAGAGCTGGGAAAATCTGAAAAGATGACAGGGGACACGGGGAGAGTAAAAGGCGGCGGTAAAATCCCGCGGCTCGTATACGTCGTAATTAGAATGGACCGGCGTGAACTATTCTGTAACGCGAGTCGTCCGGTTTAACGATAATTGCAATCAACTTTATGCACTGCAGCTGTGCCGATGCATTTTGTTTTAAAACCGTTCCGCGACTGCGTGGATTCTAGCAGGTGTCGGTTAGCCGATAATTATTTAGGGGAGAGAGACAGGTACATTGGCAATCTCTTTCTCTCTCTCTCTCTGTCTCGCTCTCTCTCTCGCGTTACAGAATCTTTGCAGCTACTTTTTCTAACGAATCTCCACCGATTTAAAGGAATCGCGCTATTACGTGTTGATCGTGATACGCGATACCCTCGCCTCTATTAATGTAATTACAGTTTCTTTCCTTGATTTATCGTCGCGGTTGTTCGAATTCAGAGCTTTATACGGGAAAGAATGTGGTTTTCTTACAGCTATTTTTGAATATTTTCTCTTCTAGGCCAAATTTTTTAAAAAAATTTCATTCAAACACGTGTTACCCTTAGTAGAAAGGGCACGAAGAATGTCAACTCGATCGAATTTCAATTCCGAATCGTCGGTTCGTATAATCGAGCTTCTACTACTATATCTCGAATTAAGCAAGTAAATGCGATGCGAATCTCATCGTGTTTCGATTCATTTTAATCGGAAAACTGTCGTCAACGTGCCCGTAAATGTTTCACGAAAGAGTTAATCGACATAAACAGTTCACAGTTCAATAGAACCAGTGAAAAGTGAAATAAAATCTGATTGCTACGTCTGGTAATTAATGCAAACGATGTTTACTTTGCAAAAAGATCCACAGGCTGATCGTGAGGACCGTGAACTCGATCCCAGTAGCAATAACATCGACGATTACGTTCCACGGAGCGAAAAAGTGGCGTAATGAAGTTCGGTGGCTCGACAGCGAACTGCAAACCGTTTCGGACAGTCGACCGATTGGATTCCGTGGAATTGCGGTTCGCGAAGAGGGTACAAAGAGCGACAGCGGGAAAAAGAGAGAGCCGTCGAAGAAGCGAGGGGATGCGTAGGACGCGTGCACACACACAGAGAGAGAGACAGAGAGGCACGCTTTTGATCGTGGTCGCGTCGCCGCGGCTCGGCTCGGCAGGGAAATCCGATTTGTCAGGCAATTTGTCCCGCGACAAAATTTAAATCGCAAAGCGTATTTCGAGGCTGGCCGAGGAGGACCGCGGGGGCGGGCGGTGCCAGAACGCTGTGTGTCCTTGCGCCACGGGGGATTCAAAGTGGATTCGAATAATACGCGGTAAAACGCGGGCCGAGGGTGAATCCGAAATTCGCCGTTGTAATCGCATTTCTCGCGGCCAGACACTTTCAGTGACAAAGCGATCGCCGATATTGCGTTACCGCGAGCCGTTTAACGTCTCTGACGCCCACTCCGCGATGCAAAATTCAGGACCCACCCCCCTCCCCCTCTGACGTCGATCGCTGGATCACTGTGGGATCTTCCGGACGAGAATTATTCCGAGTCTCGTATGTATGTTTCCTTTGGCTTTCGGAATTCCTTTCTTTCCGATATTTGTTTTTCTTCCAAAATTTTTTTCTCAGCAACTATAAGTGATATCTTGAAAACAAGTCTTTTTTTGTTTTATTCCATTTGTTCACCCGCATTCTTTAACCCTATGAATGCCCATGGTCGAAATGTTCAAAGTTTGTTTCTAGTGCTAAGCTTGAAACAACCGACTGACTCAGAAATGTTGACTACTTGGAAAATAAAATATTTGGCACTTATAGGGTTAGGTTTTCGAAATTTTGTAAGCTCTATTTTTGACGAATTTTCGAAGTTTCGACCGAAGAGATTTAAAAGATATCAATACGATTGAGTAATTTTCGGAAACAGTCTTTTCAAAGACCCCCAGCGTTAAAATGTGCTGAAAATAAGGAATTTAAACAAATTCACTTCTACAGTGGTCGAAATTTCCATAGTTCCATACTTATTACCACTCCGTGGCATGTTAATAAAAATCGATATAATCTAAAAATATATCGTATTTATAAAAATAAAAGTAAATTTAATCGGTAAGTATATTTTTATACTTACACAGTACTCACACTGTTAAAGAATTTCGCTGGAATTCTCAATAAAATATCAAATATCACTGTAACAATCGAAGCTATGCGCAACAATCAGAAATAACAATCAAGAAATCAATTGTAATCGAAGAAGCAATCACGAATAGTCAGTCAGTAACAACGAAAAACGAAGTCGATAACGCTGAAAAATAGGGAAATTTTTTAGTGGACCTACGGAAATTTCGGCCACTGTATACATATTGTTTTCGAGAGTAGAATGGTGCCTCGATTGTTCGTAGATAATCAACGAACTCAACAAGAAAGATCCGCGAATTAATTTGCGCACCTAGTACCTCTGAAACGAATAATAATAAGATATTCGATCGGAAGAATATCTTCGAATTGAATGGTCCGCTATATTTTCGGCAAGGGCGACTGTCTTCTTGAATGGACTCAGACTTCCGAAGGACCACTCGCAGTGGCACTCGCAGCATTAATTAAGTGGCGTCTCCCTTTTCTTGCTGCGAGGAGGGTACACTGCGTAATAGCGAATGGACTCGCGAAATGAAAGAGCCTGTTTCGACGAAGTTGTTGCGACGAGGCCGTTCTTTTTCTCCGGATCGCTTTTACACCGGCCCCGCGCTTCCAAATTACTTAAAGCAGCCGAAACGATGCTTTTCATAGCCTCTTACTCGCGATCATGCGCTTTCTTGATACTGTGCGACTGCTCGAGCATCCCCTTCACTGTAACATCGAATGTGGGCTGAATTTTTGATTGAAAGTATTGTCAACGTTGCAATTTAATCATTATCATTATTAAACTGCGGACTTTTATGCGGATGCTCGTTTTTGCAGATTATTTTCTGAATGCATTGCAATCTAATTATTTCACAGGGGATTTTATGTATTCGTAACAAAATCGAGTAAGTGTTATTTAAAACGGTAAAAACATAGAATTTTAACAAATATTGTTATATTATTTTCAATCTATCAACCATGTTACAAGAGAAAACGAATTTTTTGTCTCACTCCAGTTTGTTGCAACTCGTGTAGACAATTTTTATTTTTCATAAAGATCCGCTGTCTACTAATTATAAATACGTAGTAGAACCCGGGACGCATAACCGAGTGGCTCGATCCTGAGAGTGACGTAACAACGCGTGTTCTACTTACTGCAGTGTTCCGTTAATAAAACCTTTTTGTTATATCCGAGTTGGTTACTACAAATGTCCGAATATTGAATTGTAGTTAAAACACTTAGCCCTAGCGTGACATAATTCTATAGTATTATAGAAGTCAATGATAATTAGTCCTCCGATTAGATTTAATAATTAGTCCTAGATTTAACGAATCTTCTCCGAAAGTGAAATGTCTCTGCCGTCATTACCTCAATTACTTTAATTCGATGTTAACGCTGTCCGGTGGCACTCTTATGTTATTTGTTTCTGCTGTTAATAGGCACTCGATGCGAGCAATAAAGACGGCATTATTACGATCAACACGTGTGAGCGAATAATTCGACGCAATCATTTCGCGGGTCCGGTTCAATTAATTGCTCGTAACAATTACGACTCGAATTACCAGAATGTTTTCGATTATTCCGCGATAGCCGGCCGCGCTCTCGTGTATACGATTACACGACCGGCGCGGCGTTCGTTCACAATTTTCATTATTATTCGAGAAGGAAACATTCCGGACGGTGGTCCCGGGCTCGGTTCCTTTCGTCTCGCATCGTAATTACAGAACGAACAGGGACTCCCGGTTGGGGATCGCGGATGCAATTAAGTCCTGCTCTGTTCTGTTCTGTACGAGTGTCTCCGGGACTGATTTTATCGGGCAGACTCAATTTCGCTGACCTCTACGCATCGCGGTCATCGATAATTGTTCCGAGATTGCGGAATCGCGTGAGACGACCGATCGCCTCTCGGTCAATGCCTGCGAATCCGAGAAACTCCGTGCTAGCGATGGACTCGACCTGCGAGTGACATATTATGTTGAGGAAAAAGAAATCCATTATTTTTTTGGTAGATGGCTGCAGTGATCGATATCTCGGAAAGTATCGATCAAACAATTTCAGATTTATGCTCGTTGTCAAGGTGACATTTCACACTAAAAAAAATTCTTTTGCTGTTTTCTGTTTCGCCAATTCAGTTGTGAATTACAGGGTGTTAAAAATGGAAGTGAACAAAGAGAAAATTCGGTACATTTTACAGTTTTTCGCCAATACGGACCAAGACTTCTATGAGAGAGGCATTATGAAGCTACCTTTAAAATGGCAACAAATTATAGAACAAAACAGTGCATATTTTACCGAAATCGGACAATCCGAAACATGTTAAATAAAGTCTTGAAGTTCACGCAAAAATAATGGATTTCTTTTTCCCCAACCTAATATTTTGCAAAAGAAAGTCACCTGTTCATGCTGAACGAGACTGCTGTAAATTCATTCGTAATAATTAGAGTGCGGAGCTTTATGCATTTATGAAGAAATTGAATGGGTGAAATATAAAACGGTAAAAGATTACAAAATTTCAGAATATTTTAATGTTGTCCTCAATGTACAAAGTCGTTAAGGGATGAAATCAATTTTTATTTTGTTCCTGCTTCCCACAATAAATGCAGATCATTTTTATTTTGCATAAAGATCCGCAGTCTAATAATAGTACTTGGATGAAATTCATTCGGACCGCTGAAGAACTTCGCAAGAATATTTCCATAACTTCACGAATTCTAATAGAACAATTTTATACTGCAATTATTTTGCACAGGCTGCCCTGGAAATGTACTTCCTTGAAAGTGCTGATACCTGGGGTCATTCGAAGGAACTTTTTCCTTTGCGAAAATCTGCTCCGCGACAGAGTTATAAACAAAAATTGGTGGAACTGATTGGTTCCTTGTTTTTCCTCGATAACTCCTGAAGAAAGCTACGGAGAAGATTTCCGCGGAGGAAACAGTTACTTCGAATGACCTCAGGAACCACCCCTTTCAGGAAAGTATTTTTGGGACACCCTGTATAATGTAACAGGTTAGGCAAAATCATTAAACAAATAGCTCTTTCAACGATAAACTCATAACAACTCTTTTACGTCACAAGTACTGGCTCCCGACATGTATAAGGTTCTTCTTATGCGGCCCAGATATTAAAGGCCTGCTAATCATCTTTGATTTTATTAAGCGATGTGCAATAAAAATTTAATTTCATAAAATTAATGTAAACAAGCAGAAGCTCCAATCTAATCTAAGTTAAGTGGCGTATTAAGATATTGTATGTATACTACGTTAATATGTTCATGTATTGTATTGTATATGCTACATAAACCATTCCTGGTTTAAAGCAATAAATAAATAGCTCTTTCAAGAATTACGTTCTGAAACGTACGATCTTAACAATCTTCTTACGGAAACATCGCTCGGGGAATTAAATAACGATTTGCAAATGCTAATGTCAACAGACACGCAGCTCAAGCGTGCTACCCTACCGACAAAATATAAAGATAACTATCTATCTCTGCAACGAAGATACTCGAAATAATTGCAGGAGCCTTGAATCGAATATCATCGACTCGGAGAGCCTGTTCCAAGTTTCTCTTTGTCCTCTCGACTCCGTGGTTTGAATGGTCTGCGCGGAAGAATCGCGAGCCGGCCCTCGAGTATCTTTGCGTTATTAATTAGCCGCGAAGTGAGACGGGGGGCGGGGTGGGGTGGCTGCTGATCGATCAGCGTACGACGAAGCGACGACGGCAGACGATGGTTTCCAGAGGGCCCGGCCCGATCGCCGATGTCGGAAATGTTTTTTATTTTTCTCTCGACCGGTAATTTGCTTCCCCCGCATTTTGCGAAGGGCCGGGCCACGCGGAACGGGACGCGATATTTCGGGGGTGCGTATTGTGGCCGCGAGCACCCCGTCCAGCCGACGGTGACTCATTATTTTCGGCTAGCCGTTCTCATCCTTCCTAAACCCTCGATCCCCGAAAACCCACCCCCGCGACTCACCCCCTGCCCTCTCGAGGAACACGCACGCTATCGGGAAAGAGAGAAAGAGAGAGAGCAGGAGAAAACGCGATTGTGTGCTGGAATCTCTCGATATACGCGGACTACCCCCGACGAACCACCCCCGCCTCCTCTCCGCGTCCGATTTCACTTCGCTGCCGTATAATAATTTCAATAATCCCGGGATCCCACGGTGCCCAGGATTAATACCTAGCCAACGACCAAGATCAACGGGAGAGGGGGATCACGAGTGGGTCCATTGAAAGAAGAAGGGCGCCGATTAATTTCAACTCGTTGCCCACCTTTGCTCCCTCCACCCTCATCCCCTTCGGTTCTATATACTCTTTCTCTTTCTCTCTCACTCTCTCGGTCTGTTTCTCCTCGGTTCTTTTTCTTTTTATTGCGGACCCCGCGCTTTTTCCTCGAGTGATTTCCTTTTCTTACTTTTCTTTCTGGGAAACGGGGCGGGGGAGACGATTCGGGGCGGATTCATCGGTGGGCGATGGGGGTGTTTGTCTGTTGTGTTTGTATTATTTCGACAGCAGTGCGGAGACTCGAATTTTGTTGCCGTTCTGTTGTTGTTTCTGTACGATCAACAAGTTGCACGGAATTGTTTCAGATGCTTCCACAGATGATGCAAATCTACGTTACACACAAGCATTTTCTACATCTATAGTCAATATTTGAGTGTCACGTGCGAGATTCGTTGCGTTCTTCCGACGAGAAAAACCTGCAGTTTTCGACGAAGGTTTACGAAGATCGAGCGTCGATCAACGGAAGAAAGAAGAGACGCGTGGAAAACGTTTGAGGCGAACGACGTGTTGTCCCTCATGATCTTCGCTGCAGTCCGATTTATGTTTAGATTCTTTGTGTTTCATTTAGTGCAAGTTTTAAGCTAAAATATACATTATCCTAGATATAGACAAAAGCCCTCTTTAACCCTTAAGTGGGCGCGCAATAGCACTGAGTGCTCCGTTTGTAGTTTAATGTAGCATCATTTTTATTTCTGCTAGTTACGATTGGCACGCCCCCACATAACCTACGACTGTAATGTCATACCACTAGAGCCGATATAGTTTTCAGTTATCCTTAGGTACTTTAAAGTTATGGACGTGTTATTTATTTGACATAAAATTTCATAAGAAACTGATAATGAACAGTGATATACGTAGTTTTAAAGGATGATGCACAAAAATAGGCGCGCCCACTTAAGGGTTAAGTGTTTTATTAATATTCCCTGACAAGACTACTACACATCGAAGACGCGGAAACCGACTCTGCAGCGAGAAAGAAGAACAGTAGACAAAGGCGGTCGGCAGCAGAAAAAAAAGCAAACAGCAACAAAGAGTCAAGATAAAAGAGCGGTCATTAAAGAGTCCGGAACCGCCAAGAGGCGAGCACTCGATTGCAATTGGTTTCGGTGCATGCGAAGACCCCTCGAACTTCCGAAGACCGCGGTGGAAAAGAAAACAGCATGGCGAGAGCGAGAGAAAAAAACCGGGGGTTGAAATTCAAGAGGGGTGAGGGCGGGGGGGGGGGGGGGGGGGGGGGGCGGAGGAAGAGAACGGATAAACGAGGCTGGGATAAGGGAGCCTTTACCGGGATGAGATTCGATCCGTCGGAACAGGCGAATTTGGCTACCTAATTCGCAAAAGGGGGCGGAGGGTGCGGTGGGGTGTTGAGGGGGTGGCTCTCGCGCGTGTCTCTCGCCAGCCGCAGCCTACAAATGGGATTAGGTTTGCCGGCGCTTTAGGTTCGCCGGCTCAAACGCCGCGCCGCTTTATGCCGGTCCCCACCGACCAGGCGCGGCGACGAATTGACAATTGACAGAATTGATACAGGGGAGGGGGGGCCACGTGCGCCTGCGAAACGCCTCCGGCAACCCCCACCAACGATCCCTGGAAATTGCACACGAAATCGAGCCTCCTTTCTCACCCCATTACCGAATTTCCGGCAAAAGGGAACACACCAGCCGAGCCGCGACTCGGAATTTATGCGAGGCGGATGCTCCCGTAAGGGTTGCTTCTCCCTTTCCAACTTATCTCTTTTCTCTCTCGCTCTATCTCTCTCTGTTTCGTTCGTTTCTCTGCTTTTTGATCTTTTCTCCCAGGCAATCTTTAAATTGTGCCCGGCTGTTCCGAGCAGTAAAAGTTTACGCGTTACGCGTGAGTCTAGGAGCATCGATGACTGCCAATCCCACTGAGTGCCGACGAAAGCTGCGGAATGATTGCCGGGGGCGCGCTATGAAATTCTAGCGCCTCGCGTTTAGGGTATCGCTTCCTGCACTGTTCACTCTCGGGCCGT
The DNA here is from genome assembly GCA_028454225.1 of Lasioglossum leucozonium. NCBI lineage: Eukaryota > Metazoa > Arthropoda > Insecta > Hymenoptera > Halictidae > Lasioglossum > Lasioglossum leucozonium. Next base: position 4,414,660 of record CM052208.1, read on the forward strand.
AGCGAGACGCGTCTTTTTAATGGTGTGCGGTTGGGACATTTTACCGTTCGAAATGTACCTACGCAGACTTCCCCGACAATGCTTACGTCGACGCTATTCCGTCGACGTATGGTTCCACCGATTTCCATTCGCACATACACTTGTACAGGGTGTAAAGAAATTATATGTCGCGGCTGCCGTAGGTCGATTCTACACCCTCGATTTGGTTGAAATTTAACTGTCGCAAGATGGACCTTGATCTTGAATTTTAAGGTCAAAAGGTCAACAATTTTTTTTTAATTGCGTCTTATTTTACTCGTCGCGAGGGTAAAAAATACGAAAGGAATCGTGGATGGCAACTCAGCATTCTTTTGAATCATGGGTCGCTACTCAGAAAAGAATTGCTGACCTTTCGACCTTAAAATGCAAGGTCTAGGTCAATTTTGCGACACCTCAGTTCAATTTCAACCAAATCGAGGGTGTATATCATTTCTTTACACCCTCTGCACCTCGCAGACGTGACCGAAGATTTGTACCAAGACTGTTTACAACGTTGAACTAACACTTCTCATAACTTTTCGAAGATTACGACGTTTACGTCGACGCTATTCCGTCGACGTATGGTTCCACCGATTTCCATTCGCACATACACTTGTACAGGGTGTAAAGAAATTATATGTCGCGGCTGCCCTAGGACGGTTCTACACCCTCGATTTGGTTGAAATTTAACTGTCGCAAGATCGACCTTGATCTTGAATTTTAAGGTCAAAAGGTCAACAATTTTTTTTTAATTGCGTCTTATTTTACTCGTCGCGAGGGTAAAAAATACGAAAGGAATCGTGGATGGCAACTCAGTATTCTTTTGAATCATGGGTCGCTACTCAGAAAAGGATTGCTGACCTTTCGACCTTAAAATTCAAGGTCTAGGTCAATTTTGCGACATCTCAGTTCAATTTCAACCAAATCGAGGGTGTATATCATTTCTTTACACCCTCTGCACCTCGCAGACGTGACCGAAGATTTGTACCAAGACTGTTTACAACGTTGAACTAACACTTCTCATAACTTTTCGAAGATTGCACCGAACGACTTTTTCGAGACATTGAAAGGATTGGTTCACTAGCTCACGTGAGAGAATTTCTTTGAAAACGTTCGACGTTACTTTGTACGAATTTTTTGTCCGGGCCTGTATTGAAAATTTTAGATCTGCGTTTGGTAAATGTGTGTCGGTTATATTCTGAAAATTTCATTGAAATTGTAAATGACATGAACATTTGTCTTTACATCCGCAAGTATTATTAGACACGACGATTGTTACTTTATTTAACCATTTGTCCGCTGTTTGGATAACGAGAGTCGCGGACTGATTATTTTCCAAGGGTGCGTGATTTAGTTTTAGATTTCGTAAAATTTGTCAGATTTTATTAACCTCGTTAGGTTTATTAGATTGCAGGAGTAGAGTCTGCAGACACCACCGTCCTCTGTAAACACTGTTACGCGAACCGAATCGACGGCGGTCGGTTCTCCCATTTTAGTTTTGTTGGTCGACTCTGATCGAATCGTTTCTTTTTGCGTGGACGTTCACGCAATGCTTTGTAAAACGTCGGGCCCCTCTCTCTCTCTCTCTCTCTCTCTCTCTCTCTCTCTCTGTCTCTAGCGAGAGATACTTGTATTCTTGTTTTACGTTTCCGACTATTCGACCGCAGCGCGATCCATTTCGATCGTGTGCCCATTAAATTTCTTTCCGCCGACGGTCGAATAATGTTATTAACAGTTAAACGATCGGAAAATAGAGGATCGAGTCCCGTGATTAAAGTTACTTTTTAATCGGGGCCCCGGGACTTCTCTCGAACGGCGAAACCCATGCGCGGCTCGATTACCGCGGCTAGAAAAATTCGAAAGATGGCGCGCGGAGAGCAAGAGCAAACGGGCAACAAGCAAGAGGATCCACGGCGCACGCATACGAGCGAACTTAATCGCCGGTAAACGCGCGTGCAACTTATAATCGACTTACGAAACAATCTCATCAATAACCCCGTTCGACAAGCGTAATTTACGAGCAGACGTAAATAATTAAGCGAACGTGATCGTCGACGCGAGGCCCGGTCAACGATCAGCTCCATGGTCGAGAGCGCGTAACGCTTTTCCATCGATGCATCGCGCCCAGGTTATCGAATCGCCGTGGGAATCGGCCATTTCGATGTTGATGGATTTCAATGGCCCCATCAAACAGTCCAGCTTTCCTGGATTAGTTCAGCTGAAACGAAAACTTGTTCGAACCCTTTACCACAGTGGCAACGAGCATTTTGACCGATCAGCTTGTCTGATCTCTGTTTATTTTAGACCGATTTTCGTCCGGAGGACTTGTGGTACCGTTGTGCGAGCTTGCTTCAATTCGATGGAGGCACCGTACATTTTGATTTTAGTTTAGTTGAATTCCATGTAGGCAGTTTGTAATTTTTCGAGCTGTTTTACATGGCACTTTTACGCACAGTATTTTGGAGGTGTTCGAAAGGGCCATTATTCAAATCCGTGGTTGAATTAGACGAAGGCGCCGTACATTTTGATTTTAGTTTACTTGAATTTTATGCAGGCATTTTGCAATTTTTCAAGCTGTTTTACATGGCAATTCAACTAACTTTATTTTGGAGGTATTCGAAAGTGCCATTATTCAAATCCATGGTCGCATTAGTTGAAGGTAAATTGATTTTCTTCTAAATTTAGTCGGTTTTGCTTCATATATCTTGTAATTTTTCGAGCTGTTTTACATGGCACTTCAACTCACTTTATTTTGGAGGTATTCGAAAGTGCCATTATTCAAATCCATGGTCGCATTAGTTGAAGGTAAATTGATTTTCTTCTAAATTTAGTCGGATTTTCTTCATATATCTTGTAATTTTTCGAGCTGTTTTACATGGCACTTTTACGCACAGTATTTTGGAGGTGTTCGAAAGGGCCATTATTCAAATCCGTGGTTGAATTAGACGAAGGCGCCGTACATTTTGATTTTAGTTTACTTGAATTTTATGCAGGCATTTTGCAATTTTTCAAGCTGTTTTACATGGCACTTCAACTCACTTTATTTTGGAGATATTCGAAAGTGCCATTATTCAAATCCATGGTCGCATTAGTTGAAGGTAAATTGATTTTCTTCTAAATTTAGTCGGATTTTCTTCATATATCTTGTAATTTTTCGAGCTGCTTTAAATGGCACCTTAATACGTTTTGTCTTGAAGATACTTGAAAGTACCATTATTAAAATGCTTCGTTGAATTAGATACGTAGATGTTATTCCTAATTTATTTGAACTTCCTTTAAAATTTCCGTAACTTTTTACCTCTTTTCAATGGCATTTTACACATTTTAACTTGAAAGTACTTGATTAGTGCCATTATTCAAATACTCGGTCGAATACGATACAGATACGTGGATTTTATATTCAATTTACATTTAACTATCTTCAACTTATAGTCTTTCACTTGTCCACTAACACTTCAACTCACTTTACCTTGAACTTACTTGAAAGTACCGTATAATCCGAATGCATCGTTGCACCAGCTACAGGCACATCTTCTTTTCAGTGTCGTTTACTTATTATCTCCAATTCCATTTTGAAAGATCAGGTACGAATAACAGAGCCGACACAAATTTCGAAAATGCACACGCGACTACCGAGCGACGAGTACTGGCTCGGTAGGAAACGGAAGTGGAAGATCCGAGGAACACGATCGGAAGGTAGATCCTCGTGAGGAAAGGCTAGGGGAGGGACAATTGAAGCTGTCCGTGCTGCGATTTATCGATAATGAAATTCAGATCCGCCGGCACGCCGAAAACATTCGGGGCACTCCGCCCCTCGAGGCTCGCCAAAGGGGGAGAAAGGGGAGAGGGAGGGAGCCCTTAATCCGTGCAAGGGGTGCGGCCAAAGAGGGCGTAGACCTCGGCCAGGCCTCTGTGTACACGCATTCACCCCTTTCGAGACGGGGGCCGGGAATCTTTGAACGCACGCGGGAAACCGTTATCGACCTTGCCGCGAGTTAAGGAGGCCGCTTTCGAGAAGTTACGAGGCCCGTTTTAGTGGTGCCCTCGCGTGTCCTGGCCAAGCTCGTTCCCCTTTCGTACGTGCGCCGATTACTATAGCTCCTAATGCGCCGTTTATCGCGTCGCGCTTTCCGTTCCCGCGAAAATCGACGCCGCGACGCGCATCGCGACGCTCCCGATCGTTCCTCGCTTTCTTCTTCTTCTTCGTCTACTCTCGGCATCTGCGAGCAACAACTGGATCCTCAGGTGAGAGAACGATCCGTTTGTAACTGAAGGGCTAGACCCTTGCACTAGAAAACAGGGTTTTCCATTGAGAAGTGTTATTTTAAATTATAAAAAACGTTGCTTTTTTGTAAACACCGTGATTTTCAGCTTTTAACGCTAAACAGCTACCACTGCCGGGCAAATGACCGGTTTTATATTTTTCACTTTACAGTTACATACTGACATTATGAAGTTTTATAATTTTATAATATTTCTTTATTTTCATGTTTATTATATAATTTTATTTATTATTTGCACTCGGAAATATTTTAACAGGAAAATTGAACATTTCCTCCGACCTAGAATAATTCTACATATGATTTTTTTTTTAATTTTATGGGTATACTATTAATATACCTCATACAATACTTGAATGTTTAGTAAGTGATGAGATACCTAATCAATTAATATTTAATAATGTAAACAATATTTTGAATAATGGTACAGTCATTTTTAGTGAAGACCGGGGGTCGCCTCTCGAGCGCAAAGGGTTAATTAATATTTGTAATTATATCCAAGCACATATTAGAATAAAAAATTGCACAAAATCTAAATAAATGTAGCCTTGTCACTTTTACAAGCTAAAACAATTTAATCGGTTTTAGTGCTCGGTAGGTGTAGTG